>JABUQX010072626.1:0-10000 GCA_015478945.1 Trachelipus rathkii
TAAACATAAATAATATATATTATAAGAGGGTATACACTTATATATATATACTAATATATGAGCTATTTATATATATATATATATATATATATTATATAGTATGTATATTATGAATTTATATATTACTATATATATATATATATATACTGTAATATTAATACTATTATACTTACTATATAATAATAATATATTATATAATGAGATATATATAATATATATAATATATATATATATATATAGCAATTATATAAAAAATAATATATAGTATATCACAGTTATATTAAAAGGCTAATAATAAAATAAATAATAATAATAATTAAAATAATAAATAATAATAATTAATAAAATAATAAAGAATAATAATAATAATTAATAATATAATAATAATAATAAAATAATAATATAATTAAATAAGATAATAATAAAATAATAATACTAAATTTAATAATCTCTCTGCTCAGTCTCTCTCTCTCTGCTCTCTCTCTCTCCTCTCTCTCTATATCTCGTATCTCTACTCTCTCTCCTCTCTCTCTCTCTTTCTCTCTCTCTTCCTTATTGCATCTTCGATCTTTATTTATCTATATTATCTATATTATCTGTATCTATATTATCTATATTACTATTTTATTTTTTACTTTTAATTTACTTAAACCATCTCTTTCATTTATTTTCTTATTAACATCTATTCTCACCTTTACTATTGCTTTGTTTTTGAGATGTTGTTGGTAGAATTATCTTGCTTCGCTCATTAATTAGGTTTTGAATTATATATTCTGTCCCCAAATCTGCGCCAATTCAAAGATTGGACACGGAGGGTTTAAAGAAGAATTTGTGTTTGCTTCCACATTGTAATCAATGGTCTTATCTGTCTTTTCCCATTTATTATAATTTATTCATATTCTTCTTTTCTAGTAATCATATTACTACTCGAACACCAAATAAAGTTAGAACCTTATAAATAGTCACAACATTCACCATTTTATAGGATTAAAGTGACTAAGAGATTATTTGGAACGAGCAAAAAGAAACCTTTTCCCTTCTTTCACTTGCTAGCATATCGCCGTATACGTCTTCGAGGGAAACTTTTGAGTACCGGCCTAATTTTCGCGTTTCCGCAAAGGGTGAAATCGGACGCAAATGATTTTATTTCTGAAGTATGAAAAGAATGGAGGCAAGAGCATTGATTGCGAACTATTGTAAATAGACGGAATAAAAACTGCTTGCTTCTGTGGAATAGTATAATATTAAAAGTGAGAATGAAATTATAATATATGAGCAGATTATTATCCTATTTGAGATTAGAGAGTGGCCACTCCACGGCAATAAAATGATGCTAGTGAAAAAAAATTGTTAGTCAGTTTAAAGAATTACGGCCTTATTTTGCAATATAGTTCACCATTATATTAGTGATTGAGTTCATTATTATTATTCAATTAGTTAGTGTATTATTGCCATATCATTTCTTATCTATTATTATTCTTATTAATTGTAAAAATAGTATTATTATCAATATCTATGATTAATCAATCGTTAATTCCAATACCTATACATCTTGGCAAAATATTATTCATTATTTATACATTAATTAATTAGTAATTATATTTATAAATGTTTTTTTTGATATTCTTACAATTATTAATATTATTACATTAATTATCTTTCAGCCTCAATCTATTATTATTATTATTATTTTATTATTATTATTATTTTATAGTTATTCTTATTATTATTATTATTAAAATTGTGGATATATTAATTATTATTATTATTAGAGTATTTGTATTTATTATTATTTTGAATTATTATTATTTATTATTATTATTATTACCGTAATTGAGTGTATTATTGATGGGTGAGTGTATTGATATTATTCTCATTCATCCATTATTCTTATTATTTATATCTCAGTTATTTTTGTATGATTATATATTATTATTATTATTATTCATTATTATTATTTTTTGTTTTATGCAAGATCCTTTTCCACATGAAATTTCTATTAAAACCTTGTTTCTGGTTCGTTAGAATGGTAATAGGGACAAATCTTGGCAATAAAAATGAAACATAAGGTGCGATTATAAAATGAATCCAAAAACATAACAACATCCTTTCCTATTTGTCAAGGAACCTAACACGTATTAGTTTTAAGAACAGATTCCAAAATTATTAATGAAAAAATTACAATTATATGCAACAAATAATTTTAAAATATATCAACATATAATTTATCATACTTAAAATCATGAACGAAATGTTTAAGTTTAAAAAAAGGTTTCTCAGTTTTTCATTCTTTGTTTAATTAAAAATGTTAAAGGTATTGACTTTTACGTTATTATTTTTTATTAAATGTTATATTTAAGTCCAGTCGGTAATTTCTTATAGAGCCTCCGCCAGTCGAGACAGAAAAATTACTCTCTTTTTTTCAAAATTTTAAAGTAAACATTTACTATTTCAATTTATTATCAATTTTTGATGTTCTACCAGCATATGGTGTTGTATCTCCTCCTTGCTTGTAGTACTGAGCGCTGCGTCAACATATAAACGATGACTAACGCGTATTTGATAATTTTATATTAACCAATGTAAGGTTGCCTTTACCAATCTAACTGCTCATTCGCAATAGCACAGTTGTAACACGATAGTTGGTACACATCCGCCAGTAGATGAACAGTCTCACAGTAAACTAACAACTTAAAATGCAAAAAGAATTTTGTTGCGGTCTGATAATATGCTTCTAATAAGTGAAGTGATTCATTAGTGTTTATGCTATGTTCGGTGAGTAAGCATGTTTCTTTAAAATGAATTTTCCATTTGACTCCCACTTCAAATGACATCAACCAACGCGATTTCTCACTCTGATTAAGTATAATATGCGTTATTTATTATCTTTATTGTCCTTAGGTCGGCCAATATATGTGTTTTTCAGCGTTTTTTCTACAAAATAGTGTGCAGGAAGACTTATTATATTAATTATCAGCCAGCAAAATTATCTTCTTGTTTTTTAAAAGCTCATTAGGTGATACTTTAGCTGGTAGGAGCCTATACAGACAGCTCGGTTGTACCCAATTCTATGTGCAATCGCAAAAGTAGATGTAAACGCCACTTACATGGTGGTCACCAAACGAAAACACTCGGTAGCATATGCTGCAGCACAAGTACAAAAACCAAGTAAGATACAAACACCATATGGCATATAAACATAAAATTGCACACTAAGAAATTAGTAAATCTAGCATTTATTAAAATTTTGAAGAAAAAGCAGGGAAGATTTTCTGATCTTAAGGGGGGGCTGGGGGGGCCGCCCGGAAGCCCTATCTTATAAAAAACATAGACCGGACATTGATATAAAATATAACAAATGTTCGATTACCTTAACATTTTTACTTAGAAGGAACGAAAAAAGGACACAATCTAAAATATAAACTTCACATTTCTTTTTTTCTGAGATTTTAAATTATAGCTATAGATAGTTCTGTTTTAAGTGTGAAGCATATAATTTCAGACAATTTATATTATATTTTAATTAATTGAATTTTGGCTTCGTTCTTCAAGATATAGTTCGAAAATACTAAGAAAAGATCCGAGAGAGAGAGAAATGTGCTTTTGGAAGCGGGAGAAGCTAATTCTTAGTGATTAATTTTCTCGCCTTAATAGGAAGTATCAAATGTGCTGATTTCTACTTCTGCGATTTACAACATCTTGCAAAAAAATTCCTTGCTTGATTTACTGAAATAAATTCTGAGAAGAAATGCATAAAAAAGATTGAAAGTAAATTATTAGTTAAAAATTTACTCTAATATGTATGATTATTAATATTAAGTTTCAGGGTGATTAATTATTATATTATTATATATGTATTAGCTCCATTATATGTATGTATTATATTGGTTATGTATATAATACACAATATTATTATTTCACGATATTGTCTATTCAATTATAATTATTAACATTATTATTATTATCTATTGTGACTCTTATTATTTATATTATTATTATTATTATTATTATTATTATTATTTCTTTAATTCTTTATTCTTATTCTTATTCTATTATTATTATTATATTATTATTATTATTATTATTATTATTATTATTTTATTATTATTATTATTATTATTATATTATATTATTATTATTATATATTATTAAGCTTGTAGTATTAATATGAATAGTATTGTTATTACTTAAATTAGAAAATAAAAAAGTTTATATGTATTATATATATATAATATATAATATATATATATATATATATATATATATAGTAGCTATATAGGACATAAGCCGTAATATATATATACTATACTATATAAAGTTCTAATAGTAGATATATATAATATATAGCATACATATTCATATATATACTATAGTATATATGAATATATATGTATATATATGTATTATAAATATATAATATACTACTAGTAGAGCCGTATATATATATAAGTATTAGAGTTATGTATTAATATACTATTATATATATATATACGAATATAATATATATATATATATATATATAATATATATATATTACTATTACGTAGTGTATATACTATAGTATATTAAAAACGTATATATACTACTATTACATGATATTACCTACTATAATAGTTTTAATATTATATATATGGAGTAACTTTTACTATAAGTATGCGTGCTCTCGTATATATAGTAAATATCAATTCATACTTATAGTCATATATATTCGAACGGTATATTATATATATCATATTAAAATTAATTAATATAATAATTATATACTAATAAATGATATGCTTATATATATATATGATATGAGTTTTGATGAAACTCAATGAGCCTATATAATATATCTATTACGTAGCGGAATAATATACTATATATATATTCTATAGTACATAGATCCTATATATATAGTACTATATATTTAAAAAAAATAGTATTCAGTAACTCGCGTATAATATATATATACAGGACGCATATTAATATATACAGAACAATACTATCCTATTATATAGGGACTATAATTATTGATATATATAGTATTATAGGATATGTATATATATTTATAAATATAGTATATATATAGCTATACTATATATAATTATATAATTATAGTATATTACTAGTATATTATATTAATATATATATAATAATATACTATATATCAATATGCGTATGATATAGTAGGATAAAGTCTACATGCCATAAAGGCAACATTTTATTAAAACTAGTAAACTTAGGTGCGGTAATTAACTAGGTATATATATATATACTTATACGTATATATAAAATAAATATAGGGTATATATATTATAGGAATATATATATAATATATATACTAAATATATATATATATATATATATATATATATAATACTAGTATAATATATATATATAATATATATAATAGTATATATATAATTATAATATCATAATAATATATTATAGAGAGAGAGAGAGAGAGAGAGAGAGAGAGAGAGAGAGAGAAAAAAATCATATTTTTTGAAAACTTTAAAGTTAGTTAGCAATTAGTTTTTGTTCATTTAAAGTATAAAGATTATTTTTCTTTTTATATTTATTATTTTTTATTTAAGAAAAACAATTTCTTTATAAAGAAAAATAACTTTCTCAGTTGTCAAAACAAATTTCTTTTTTTTAATTCCCAATTTTTAATTTTCATTAAAAAAAAAATGAATCCTTTTTGAAAACTTAAATTAAATTGAATTTGTGTAAAAATTTATTTATTTTATTTTGAAAATTTAATTTATTTAAAAATAAAAATAAAGCTTATTTTTAATAGGAAAATTACGTTTAAAAAATAAATGTTTAAAGAAAGAAATAAAATAAAAGCAAAATTAATAAAAAATGAAGATTAAAGGAAACTGAATAATAAAAATAGAGAAGGAATAAAATTCTTAGAGAAACAGTGAATAAATTATTATCAAAGCAAGAATTAAATTAATATGTAAAGAAATAAAATAGATCGGAAATTTAAGAATAATGAAGTTAAAGGAAAAATAATAATAAATAATTGTGGAAAAACAATAATAAAAAAAAGGATGAAAATAAAAAAAATTAAAGAGCAGAGATAGGAAAGAAGAGGTAGAATGATAAAAACAATAATCATAAAAGTTGTTGATAAAAAAAACCTTCACCCCCAAAAAAAAAAAAAAAAAAAAAAGAAAAAAAAGAGAATGATAAACCATGAATAATATAAATGAAAAACAAAATAAGAAAACAAAAGAAAAACTATGAAAAACAAAGAAACATCGACCATTTAAATTGCATTTATTTGAAAAGGAGCCACAAATTGGTCGCTTCTGGCATTTTACGCACAAAGCTCAAATATTTATTAGGGCGAGAGACGGAGACGGAGACAGAGACGGAGGCGGAGACGGAGACGGAGACTAAGACAACGCTTGTTTCACTTGACAACATTGTTTGAGCAACATCACTTACTTCTTCCCTCAGTTTACTTGCATTGTTATTCATTCTCACATGTAGATTCTATTTACATAAAAGCTTGTAATATATATATATATATATATATAATATATATAATTAATATATATATACTATATATAAGTATATATAAGAATATATATATATTATATATATATATATATATTATATAGTAAATGGAAACTAATCTTAGTTGTTGTTAATTCTTAATAATCTAAAGTTTTATTTCTTTCTCTTTTTTTCTTTAAGGTGGATAACGAGTTTGAGACAGTAAGTGAGTGAAAAATTTATTGCTTTGTGAATGACTTAATTTTTGTTTGCAGTTTCATTTTACATACTTTTATTGATTGTATCGCTAAGGAGGTCTCTCCTCTGCAGGCCAATTAGGGATATTCTATATGATGCTGTTCTAGGGTTCTTTCCCTTAATCGTTAATTGAAAGATTTTTTAGATGGTGTGCATTGTTAATAAAGGTTATTTTTTTAGAGTATAATTTTTTTTTACATACGTATTCTTTTAAGTTTTTCATTTTAGCATTAGTTAAGTTGGTGACTTCTTCCCTTAAGATCGATATTGTTGTTCCCAAATGGCTGTTGAATCTCTCCTTTATACCTACTTTTTTAAATAATTGATTTTAATTTCATTGTAATTTAATATATTTATAAGATGATATCTGAGCTCTGGGTATTCATTCTTATTTCAAATATTCTACGATTTAACCTTTAGTAGTTCCTTTACTTTATAATTATCATAATATTTACACTTTTTTTTAGTTCAAATTCCTATGAGGTTTCCTCAGCTCTCTTGATCCCTTTAAATACATAATATTTTCACTTCCAATCCACCAATACCTCCTAAATTAAGGGCCGATATTTATGAATCAACTTTGAAAAACGTCTCGACTTTCCTTAAAGGTAGCCTCAGATAAGTATTCCTCCACTGCATAAGAATCTTTAAAAAAAATTGCTATTTATAAAAAACCCTTTCCTTTATTTGGGAGCTACTTATCGAAGAGAGTTTTCAAGGAAAAACGTCATCATATTTCATGACGTCAGAGACCAATAACCAATGAACACAAAGTAAATGAAACTATAACAAAATAAAAGTATATTATATATTAATTTTATGTATGTAAATTTATAGAAATATTAAAAAAAAAAAATAATGAAATAATCTAAACGCGTTTTCAAATACTAGGAGTATTGAAGATATGTTGCTTAACATTTATTAGCTCCAGTTGCTTTGATCGCATAGCCGTAGTCTGAACGTAGCCTAGCTACCAAATTATGATAAAATTATAAAAAGTATAATCTGCCAAAGCTAAGTTATATTGCTTAACAAGTGGCACGCTGCCTATTTCTCTGGTGTAGGCCTATTTATGTGGTTTTTGGGTATTTTCTAACACGAAAGTATATATTTGACAAAATCACCAGTAATAGAATGCCAACGAGAGGATAAATAATTAAACTAATAATAGCTGGACAAAATTAGCCACATCAAAAACAAAACCAAGATGGCTGCCCCCGGAAAAAACAAATCTTAAAAGAGTTCAAGGTTGGTTCACAGCTACCTAGACTAAGGCGAAAAATTTCGCCAAGATTTTGCGACGTCAAGGTTCCTTAAATAAAAAATTCTCACAGGATCGTTTATAAATTCGAATTTCCGTTAAGGGAGGAATCTGAAAGGGTTCCTTGGCGAAAGGTAGAGAAAAGGGCCATTTATAAATCCGGGCCTAAGGGCCGTATTTATAAACGGGCCTTTTCTCTTCCTTTGGTCAAGTATCCCTTTCAGAATCCTCCCTTAACGAAAATTCGAATTTATAACGATCCTTGAGAAATTTTTATGTAAGGCCCCTTGACGTCGCAAAATACTGGCGAAATCTTTCCTTAGTCAAGGTAACTCTGAACCAACCTTGAACTCTGTTAAGATTTTGTTTTTCGAGCGGCAACCATCTTGTTTTTTATTGTACAATTTGTCCCCGCCTATATTATTTTAATTATTTCCATTTGTTTTCAATATTATTATGTAAAAATTTGTCAAATATGTACTTCGTGTAAGAAAATACCCAGAAACCACCTAAAAGGGTCTCTCACACTAGAGAACAATAGGCAACGTGCAACTAAGGCGACCGGGGCCCTAAACTTATGTAAGCAAGCAGATTATTTTTTATCATCTATAATTTTGTAGCTAGGCTACCTTTCAGCTTAGGGCTATGCCGATCAAAGCAACTGGAACTAATAAATGTTAAGCAACATTTCTTCAATACTCATAGTATTTTTAAACGCGTTTGATTATTTCAGAGTTCAATTTTTTTTTTCAAAATATTTCAATTAAAATACAAAAGATTATAAATGCAATATAAACATTTTAAATTAGTCTAGTTTCATTTACTTAGTGCTCATATGGTTATTAGGTCGTCCTGACGTCATGAAAATTATGCGATGACGTTCTCTTCCTTCGAAAACGCTCTCGATAGGTAATCTTGCAGTAAAGAGCAGGAAGGTTCATAAATAAGGATTATGGCTGCCAAGGCATCACAGACCGGCATTCGGATCGTTTTTTAGGGTACCCTTATGCTAAGTGAGAAGTCGTTTTTCAAGGGCTGTTTATAAATATGGCCCTTAGGTTTGGATTTGTAAACGGCCCTTTTCTCTACCTTTCGCCAAGGAACCCTTCAGATTCCTCTCTTAACGGAAACTCGAATTTATAAACGATCCTTGAGAAATTTTTTATTTAAGGAACCCATGACGTCGCAAAATACTTGGCGAAATTTAAATCTCATTCAATATTTTTTATCCAAACATAAATAATATAATACCTTAGAACTTCATAATTCAATAGATGCTTTTCTGCTTCAAAAGTTGAGGAAGCTACTACATCTGAGAGAATTTTTCTTTTTCATAGTTATTCCAGCAACACAATAGTTACATTTGACATTGTGTAAACTGTAGAATTGCGTACATATATTTGGATTAGCTTTACTTACATTTTCTTTATAGTGAATGAATGTCTAACACTTAAATTACCATCACAGTCTTTGATATGTAATATTGGTACTATTTAACTTTGCTTATCGCCACTTGGCGATAGGCACTTGAATCTCACCACCTACTAGTACTACTCGTAAGTAATCTAGTCATAAATTTTCCTTCGCTTAGAATTTGAAGTTTATACTTTCTGACTAGGGATATACCTCTCTATATAAGTTGCAGTTATTAATATCAGTGGGTACAATATATTTATTCACACACATTTAATAATATAGAAAGTTATTCTGCATCATTTTCAATAACTCATTTCTCTCAAATCGTTACCACTTGCAGAAAGTGATATTGCATTAAGGGTAGGAAAATCCATGCAGTTTGTGCTCTAAAACTTGGTATTTCCTATCAGGCAAAAATTCTGTAAATATTTCTCACCTGATTAGCATAACGCTAAATAAACTTTTAATACTGGTTATTAGATGTTGACAACTCTGATCGATTAGGGAATATGGGAACTGTCTTGTCTAAGAGATTTTTGCTTTATCCATAACCGGCTGCGAGAAATAAAA
>JABUQX010072626.1:12500-15000 GCA_015478945.1 Trachelipus rathkii
TTGATGTTTTCGCCTTTTGAAATCTATTGTTTCACCGTAGTAGTTTCTATTGCAAGAGTAGCAGGGGATTTTGTATAAGCAAGGGGGGTTTTTTATTTTTGATTTTGGAGGTTTTAGGACTTTTTTGATTAGGATATTATTGGACGGTACTAGTTGTATGTGCTGAGGGATTAGTTTCTTGTTTTATATAAGTCGGAGAACAGATTTTAAAGGCACGTAAATATAGGGTGGTGAGAGCAGCTATTTTTGTGTTACATGTGTGGGCGGAATACCAGTGTATGTAAGTGGGGTTGGAGGTGGGTTTTCTGTATACTGTGAATGAGGGTTTTGTGTTATGATCGGTTATTATGAGTGTGTCTAAGAAAGGTATAGTGTTATTTGTTGCTGTTTCCATAGTATATTGTATGTCTGTATGTATTGTGTTTATGAAATCTAGAATGTTTTTAAAACAAGAAACTAATCTCATAAAACATACTTTCCAAAAACTTAAATACCCTTCTTACATAATTCACACAGCTTACAAAAAAGCGAAAGGAAAATATTACCAAACAAACCCGACCAAACCCACTACAAAAAAGACATACATCCCCATACCCAACATCAACACACATAATATAAATAACCTCATCCCTCAGCACATACAACTAGTACCGTCCAATAATATCCTAATCAAAAAAGTCCTAAAACCTCCAAAATCAAAAATAAAAACCCCCCCTTGCTTATACAAAATCCCCTGCTACTCTTGCAATAGAAACTACTACGGTGAAACAATAGATTTCAAAAGGCGAAAACATCAACATGAATATGACCTCCTCACACACCAAGAAAATTCAGCTCTAACACACCACAAAACAACACACAATCACCAAATAAACATCAATAATATGTCAATCATCAGAAATATACATAATACAAATAAAAGAAAAATTACCGAAGCCTTCTGTATTTACAACTTCCCAAACTTTAATAGAAGCCGCCCTGGAGATTGCAGTAAAATTGATCCTATACAAAACCTAATAATGCAAAAATCACCCTTTTACAAAAGTCTACTAACAGACCAACCAACAAATCAGGGAGGATAGTTTAACAAACTCAGCCATCACGAAGCAGTCCCATCTAAGCATTTGAAATAGGTCTGTTTTCAGACGAAAGCTACTGCTAGGACTTGTTTTTTTTTTAAATTTTAATGTATATAAATAAAGTTTTAAAGTGATGTGTAAAAATTAAAATATTAAAATGTATGCAATTTCATAATACCATCTGCAACTAAGGGTTTTTTCACATATATAAATATAAAGAGCGGAAAAGAGCTTGTATTCCACAAATTATATAAATATATATATATATATATATATATATATATAGATATTTTTTTTATATATATATATATATATATATATATATATATATATATATATATATATATATATATATATATATATATATATATATATATATATATATATATATATATATATATATATATATATATATATATATATATATATATATATTTATTAAGTATGAGCATAAATCCATTTTCACCTCATTTAAAAAATGAAATTACATATAAAGCTCTTATGAGCGAGAGGAAAATAATAATTGGCAATTGGTAATAATAATTGAAATTATCCTTAAAGTAGACAGAATTGGTTTCATATCTTCAATATATATATATATATATATATATATATATATATATATATATATATATATATATATATATATATATATATATATATATATATATATATATATATATATATATATATATACATATGCATTACATAATTATATATATATTATTATATATATATTATTATATATACATATATATATATATATATATATATATATATATATATATATATATATATATATATATTATATATATTAATATAATATTAAGCATATATATATATATATATATAAATATATATATATATATATATATATATATATATATATATATATATATATATATAGATATATCTATAATATTACAATATATATATATATATATATATATATATATATTAAGGATAGTCGAAGCATCGGATGAGGTGTCTTGCGTTGTGCGATCATTTCTCTGTAGGTACGGTGTGACAAACAATTAGGATCGTGCGGTGCGGTGAGGTGCGGTTTAAAATATAAAGTTCTGTGCTAAAAAAAAACAGTACTTGCATTGCGATGAGGTGCGTGAATGTCCACTGATAGATATATATATATATATATATATATATGCATGAACAGAAATATAAATGAAGAGGATACATCTATATATATATATATATATATATATATATATATATATATATATATATATATATATATATATATATATATATATATATATATATATATATATATATATATATATATATATGCATGGAACAGAAATAAAATAAGAGGATTTATTCATTTCAAAATAAAATTTCTGTTCATATTTTTACGATTTGCTTCATATATTTTCGCTCATTAGAGCAAAAAGAAAAGTCAA
>JABUQX010072626.1:30000-31747 GCA_015478945.1 Trachelipus rathkii
TTACGGTAATAGATTTTATAGAATGTTATTCAAGTTGTATATATTATATATAATATATATATATATATACTATAGTAATAATATAATATTATATATATATATATATATATAATATATATATATATATATATAATATATTATTTGTTTAGGTATTACACGGCAAAAATTGGGGCTCGAGCCGACGGGTTAGCCGAAGGGGGGTACATTTCCATACCCCGTAGGGGAGGGGGCGGAGGAACCCCCGCGACACCCAAATACCAAAGAGCGGGGGGTTCCGGAGACCTCCCCGGAGGGGGGAAATAGTCCTACCCTTTCGTTCCCCAGGCCGAGAGACCCGACTCCTGCCATCTTGCGGTTTACCCTTGGTATTCCTTTAGTTTTAAAAAAAAAAATAAAAAAAATAAAACTGACGGAGTCGTAAAACGTAACAGGTCCTATATATATTTGAATCATCAAATCCCTATAATAGAAAGTCTATTTATGGTCCATAAAGATACCCTGTACTATTTTTTTTTGGCTAACAAGTACCGTTCAAAAGGTCAATAACTATGACCTTTATCTCCATATATATATATATATATTATTATAATATATTATATATATATATATATTATTATATATTAATATATATATTAATATATAATATAATATATAATATATATATATAATATATATATATATATATATATATATATAAGTAATTAACTAATTTTATTTATGATAAACATTTCCCTCCTCTGTAATTATTCAATTTATTTCATTACTCCAAAATAATAAATTACAAAATATCAAAAAAGGCTGAAAATATATACTTTAAATCTAAAGGAAAGAAATTTCTAAAAAGATAAAATGCTATTAGAAAGAATTAAATAGAAAAAGGCAAATTTATTTTGAGGTAAAATAGCTTCACATTTTCTCGCCTTTTCCTCTCTGTGGACTAAGCCGTCGTTAATGATCACAGTTTTCTTTTTTTAGGCTTTTTCCTTACTTCTATTCAATTTATTTTAATGTATGAGGATATACGCTGAAAACTTGATGAAAAATTTATAATATATATATATATTATATATATATATATATATATTATATATAAATATTATTATATATATATATTATATATATAATATATATATATATATATATATATATATATATATATATATATATATATATATATATATATATATATATATATATATATATATATTTATATATATATATTATATATATATATATATAATTATATATATTATAAATAAGTAAGGAGGGCCAATATTGGACGCAAATGACCTTGACCACCTACCTGACCTTGACTGACCTTGACCCTTTTTGAGCCCAAATTTTTACCTGACCTTGACCTTTTTTGGCCTTGACCTTTTTTGCCTTGACCTTTTTTTTGACGCATCCCCTTTGAATCTTCCATTTGTCATTTTGACCCAGTGCGGTATTTTTTGGCACCCAATTTTTTGGCAACCCTATTTTTTTGGCCAACCCCAAATTTTTTGGCAACCCCTAATTTTTGGCAAACTCCTAATTTTTGCAAAACCCCTATCGAAAGAAGGGTTGGGCGCCAGAACGAGCGAAAAGCCTCCGTAGTACGTATTGCCTCCCCCTATTTTACCCCCCCCCTAATTTTTTCGGCCATGGGTCATTTTTTGCCCACGGTGATTTTTGATCTGTCTTTAATAGGGGCTTAGCCCTTTTTTTGATGAACTTAAAACTTGTTGTTTCGAAAATCCGCAAGAAG
>JABUQX010072627.1:0-18398 GCA_015478945.1 Trachelipus rathkii
AAGCCAAAAATGTCAGGGTGGAATCGGAGCCAAATGAAAATTTTGTTTTTGCTATAAAATAAACGAGTTCAAAGCCGGAGCCGGATCGTGGCCGGAGCCGGAGCCGGAGCCGAAATTGAACCCGGCAAAAAGATTACGGACTACTCCGCAGCCCTCGTTTTTAGCCTATTACCGGAGATGCCGGTTTGGAAACAAATACGACTCGGTCGTGTTACGGCTCCGAGGTTTAAGAAGATCTGCGTTTATGCAACCAGAATTTCCTTTCATATCTTGCAATTCTCTTTCACAAGTAATCTCTTTCTTCTTACAAGTAATCTCTTTCTTCTCACAATTTCTTCTTCACAAGTAATCTCTTTCTTCTCACAAGTACTCTTCTTTTTAAATCCGATTTCAGTAGTTTTCCAAAAGTAATTTTTTGTTGCCATCTTTTAATTTTCGGTTTGAAAAGAAGAAGACTAAGCTGAAAAATAGCTTAGCACTGCAGAAGTTTTAACTTTTAAATAATAAAAGTTACATTTTATATCACACAAAATATTGAAATTTATACAAGATTTCTAATAATAAGGTAATATGTTTTAATAAATATGTTACAATATTTGTAAATACGAGGTCTAAAAAATTGAGAAACTAGTAAATGATCAAGGAGGGGGGGCAAAATGTTTTTATAGAACCTCTGTCTACAGCTGCCTTCATAACATTTCTAGATAATTCCAAAAGCCCACTACGGTTTGAATAGGATCCAACCATTGGGAAATTAAAAGGACATGTGACTTCATAGCCATTTCATCGACTTTATAGTTCGAGAAATAGTCCCTTCAATTAAATCTTTTCTTTTTAAAATTTTTGAAGTTACTTGAATAAATTTGTGTTGTGCACCATGAACACAGATTTACACGAAAATATAAAAGGTAAAAAATTGCTTTTGGAGACTTAGGGAATTTTAACATCGAAGTGGGAATACCCATCCTTGGAAACACGATAAGAATACATAATTAAACAAATACCTTAACGAGCGCCTCGTGGTTTAGAGGTAGAATTAAGCGAGAGGAAGGGTTCGATATTGGTCTGAGCCGGAGAATGTGATCTATCCTCTCAGATAGTAAATACTCAGACGTAAATGTGTACATTAGTGACGTGATAGGCCCGGACAGCCAGAAGTACCTGCATAGGCAATAGAAAACCCAGGGGCCTTTCTCAAGGGCCCCACTGGCAAAATGTGTTGTGTTAACTATGTTCTACATGAAGAAGGTAAATTTTACTTTCAGTAATCATCCATGTTTCTAGTATATTGGTATACAAGCTAGTTTATAATATTATTAATGAATATACAAAAAATAATTTTCCATTTATAAATTCTCTCTCTCTCTCTCTCTCAATATGAAATAAAACCAATTATATTTTAATCAGACATTCCAAAAAACTACTAACAAATAGTTTCATAATATCGCAATAAAATACAATGATGCGTCGTTTTAAGGACGTTATACAAAGCTTGCTTTTAATATGTAGACCAAATGGAAGCTACGATAGTCTCTAAAATTAATATTTTAATTTAGGTATTCAAGTGGCAATACAAATAAATCATCATTTCAATCAGTATTGAGATTGAAGAGGGTCTGAACAATGTCAAAGCAGAAGCATGAAGATTGATTCTTTTGAGAGAGAGAGAGAGAGAGAGAGAGAGAGAGAGAGAGAGAGAGAGAGAGAGAGAGAGAGAGAGAGAGAGAGAGAGAGAGAGAGAGAGAGAGAGAGAGAAAGAGAGAGAGAGAGAGAGAGAGAGAGAGAGAGAGAGAGAGAGAATTAAAAACATAAGAAAACCTGAGGCTGTCTTACACTGATTGATTTATAAGAAAATTACTCAACTTACACAGATAAACAAAAGCTTATGCATAATACTGGCAAGTTATATATATATATATAGAAGAAAGAGTATGTATATATATATATATATATATATATATATATATATATATATATATATATATATATATATATATATATATATATATATATATATATATATATAATTTTAGTGATGTATGGACAATGCGACATCCGCATCCGCACAACATCCACATTAAATTTAAATTATTAAGTTAAATTAATAAACATTAAATTATTAAAAGCAGATTTGCGGATGTATCAAATATTGAAAGTAATTAATTTGTTTTCTATTTTGATTAATCGAAGAAGGCTAAGAAAATCTTTTTTATTATAATAAAAAAATATATATATATATATATATATATATATATATATATATATATATATATATATATATATATATATATATATATATATATATATATATATATATATATATATATATATATATATATATATCCTTCCTTCACTTCCCACAGATGTGGGGTAGGGTGCGTAACATGCAAGGAAACCAGATAGTTAAGTAGAAGAGCATTATCATAAGCCTACAATAAGCAGGCACTCCCCCCATCTCTTTCATTCTCCATTAATCTAACACCTTTCCCTACCACCCCTAACTCTAATTCTTTCATCACCCCATCCACACATAAATTAAATAGCCAAGGGAGCATATCACATCCTTGCCTCATTTCACTATTGAAATTAAACCATTCACTTTCAACTCCATTTATTCTTACACATACTTCACTATCGATATATATATATATATATATATATATATATATATATATATATATATATATATATATATATATATATATATATATATATATATATATATATAAATATATATATATATATATACTCTTTGATTCCATTCAGAAATCTATCACCAACACCATATATCACTATCATCTTCCAAAGAGCTTCCCTATTAATCCTGTCATACGCCTGTTGAAGTCCATAAAACAAAAATACAATTTGTTTTTCTTTCACATTTTCTCAATCATTCGTTTCAATGTGAAGATTTGATCTACACGACCTCTACCACTTCTAAACGCACCTGGTTATTCACCAATCAGTCCGTCAGTCACTCGAAGCACTCTTTGAACAAAATACCAGCATATATCTTCCCTACAACACTCAGCAGACTACAGTTTCCCATTTCTCCATTACCCTTATACAAGAGAACTATAGCTGCTCTCCTTCAATCTTTAGGAACTATACCCTCCATAAACGCTTCTTTACACAACTTCCGTATCCAGTCAGTCATAAACTTGCCTCCGTTCTTGATAATTTCACCTGTAATTCCATCTATACCTGCTGATTTACCATTCTTCAACTTTCTCACTCTACCAATTACCTCCTCCCTATTAGTTACCTAATTCCCAAAATACCTGTTTCTTCTTACACTATCAAACCCATACATGTTCACTATCACCTCTTCATTACTGCCAATGTTATGCAAATTTTCGAAGCGTTCCTTCCACACTCTCCTTGCATCCATTTCATCAGTCACGAAGGTATCATCCCTATTCATAATTCTCTAAAGACTCCAATTACACGCTTTCTTAATCTTTCATACTTCCTTTCAGAAGATATTCCTATTCCCTTGCAAGTTTCCATTCATCCTCCTCAAAAACTGTTCATTTATATCTATGTCCTCATACTTATTCAACTTATAGTCTTCCTTTATCCACCTTATCTATTTTTGTACACCTTTCTTTTGAGACCTCCCAACATCTGCTTTCAACACATTCAATCACGCCTTTTTTTAACTTTTAACATCTTGCATCACCTATTCATTCCACCACTCACTATTGACATTCCAACTTCATACTTCCCTTGTACTACTGACAATCGCTTCCTTCATTTGCTTCCAGATTTGTTCAGTTTTATCTTGATCATATTCAACTGATTCAAGTGCTCTCACAAACTTTTCCTTATAACCTTGTTCACTTAACTTCTCACTCTAAACTCTCTCCACTTCCTTCTTTATTTATTTACTCTTCATCCAGACCCCACTAACTTAATCTTACATAAAACAACATAATGACCTGATATTCCCATCCTCAGCCTCATCACTGACTTAATGTCCATCACATACATCAACACCTCCTTCTTCACCAACAAAAAATCAATCATACGTTTCACTTCGATACCATCTCTACCTACCCCAACTCTCGCATACTTATGAATACTCTTGTGCCCAAAGAATGTATTGCTTACACACATACCTCTTTCCACAAAGAAATCAATCACCTTCCTACAATTCTACTAGGTTTAACCGAACTTAATAACCCAACTATGTTACCCTAGGGTCATATATACACATCTTTTTTCACACCTGAAACTATAATTTTTAACATATACATTATTCTTTTATGTTAAATAACAAATTTAACTTCAGAAAATTATCGTACTCATACCAACTTAGTACATAACTCTGGTCATTCTCTTTGAAGTTGTCTTGTACATCCCAACAAATTATCCTACCTAACAATACTAGAGTTAACCGTACTTAATAACCCAACTGATTTACCTTAAGGCAGTATTTCCCAAACCGTGCGCCGCGAAGTATAGCTGGGTCCGCCGCGAAAGAATTAAAATTTATTGAAAATGAGCAAAATATGGAATAAAACTCTTAATACAAATCATTAATATTAAAATAATATAAAATCTTGCAAATTTGCAAGTCAGGTGGCTATCAAGAGGAAAGGTTTTAAGTCGCATACATGAACTTCAGAAATAATTACTTGCTTTTTTGAAGGAGAAAAACCCAAACGTTTCTGTGACTATTTAAGATTGAAATTTTGGATTTTTAGACTGGAATATTTAACAGAGATATTTACACATCTTAATAGTCATAGCACAAGCATGCAAGGTAAAAATGAAAATATTCTTACTTCGACAGATAAACTGATTGCATTTCAGAAAAAAATAGCAATTTGGAAAACTAAAGCTAAAAATGGTAACTTTGAAATGTTTTCATTACTTGGTAAAACCAACATAAAAGAAATGACTCCTATTGTAGTGGAGCATTTGACAATTCAAGAAGAAAAATTAAACTATTAATTTCCAATACTGAATACAGAAGATTATGACTGGGTCCGAAAACCAATTTTTACCGTGATATATGGTATGAACTTAAAAAGAAGAAAAGAATCATCAACATATCTTCGATAAAATCACATCCGGCAGATTATGAACTATTGACTTCATTTGGATTTCTATTAGAAATAATCCCTCGGTAGCTAAAAAAGAGCTTTATCCATTTCTGATGCAGTTTTACCCTAATATAGTACTTGCAAAAGATATTTAAACTCACTAACTAACAATTAAATGTTAAAAAATAAAGGGCGAGCTCCTCATTGCATTGAAGATAAAATGAGGGTCTCTTTATCTGAAATACGTCCAAAAATAGAAAATGTGGCGAAAAAACATCAAACCCATGATTAAGCATTGATAATTTTTTTTTTTATCGAACAAAAAGGTAAGTACTTCGTGCTTATTTTTCTTTAAGTTTATTTTTTATATGTTGATATGTATTTAATCTCATTATAAATATATATATATATATATATATATTTATATATATAGATATATATTATATATATAAATATATATATATTATATATATATATATATTAATTATATATAATTTATAATTAATATATTATATATAATATAATATATATATATATATATAATATATATATTAATTATATATATATATTATAATATTTACTATTATAATATATATATATATAGATAATATAGTATATATATATACCATACTATATATGTATATTATATTATGATATTATATAATTATATATGTTTTATTATATATTATGATATATAATATATATATATATATACTTATATAGTTTATATATATATTATATATAATATATATATATATATATATATAATTATTATTATATATTTCTATTTGGTATGATAGACTTAGATAATAGCTTATAATCGCTAATGAATTATATTATAATTAAACATAAATGCCTTTAGTGAAATTAGTATCAGAATTTCACCTATATTCTAAATTTTCTAAAATATATAAGACTTACATTAATGTAAGTCTTTATAATTTATAAATATATATTATGCAAATAAAAAAAAATGAAAATTTTTCCTAATCTAAATATTAACTTGCTTATACTGATTCACTAATGGCGATATTTTATCTATTAATTATTATTATATTATTATTTTATTATTATTTAAATAATTCTTAAAACGTTACATTCCTTATCATATTAATTATGATTTTTCTATTATTATATTATTATTAATTATTTATATATTTTATATTAAATAATTATAAATTAATTTATTAAAATTATAGCATATATAATTATTAAAAGTACTATACTATATAATATACTATATATATTACTTAAATATTATTATATATATATTATATCATAAATTTATATATATATATGATAAATGTATAAAAGAAAATAACATATTGGGTTTTATAATAAAATACCTAGATCAATTATATTATATATATAATAAGATTAATATATTATATATTATTATAACACTAATATATAAAAATATAATATATTCTAATATAATAATATAATAATTGAGAATTTATGAGTATATATTATATATATATTACCTACCCAACATAAATAAATCTCTACAAACCATCAATTTCAAATATAAACCTGTACTAAATAAATATACTATCCCCTCACTAAATTGTACCATTACCCACCAAATGACTCTAATATTCACAACTCACCTACAATATTATCAATGATATTATACGTTAGCCAAAACAACACTAAAATTCCATAACTATCCTCATATAACCACATCCAACATTAAACCTATCCAACTACAAACCTTCTCCATAATGTTCCTCATACAACTAAAATGCCTACATAATCTAAGATCGCGCCATGATCGGCCTAAAACTTTTCAACATCTTGTATGTACAAGCTCGCGCCCCGATATAAAACACTACGTAATCTTATGAGAGGAGACAAAGAGCTCATTTCTGATGCTACTATGTACTACCGCTCTGTTACTCACGCCAGTACTAAGAGTATATTTGTACAGTACCAATTTATGCATGATCCATCTTACGATCCCATGCCACACTCAAGAGCTATATCATGAGGACACCCAGCATTACGTAAACTAATTCGTCGAGATCACGCGCGAAGAGTGTTCATTACTCTATGTACACTACTTAACAATGCTCTGCGCTTAACTATCAAAGAATAGAGTATTCACAACTTCTTATTCAGCCAACGATGAAAACCTACCCGTCACATAGCTGTGTAAATCCATACACTCACTCAAACGGGAGACATGCTCTCCAACTATAAGAGGGGTCGACCCTATTCAACAAAAGGGCTGGCTCGTAAACAAAACGCAGTAGACAATGAGTAACGATATTGTTGAAAATCGACTCGGATGCCGGCTCGCTCACTACACCCCGGTGAACATGGTATATGTCCAAAATGCTGGAAGATACCGTAGCCACACGATCTAAACTACAAACACTCCCACCAAATAAGGGGGTTGACATCATCCAAGCCTCTTTTATATATGAGAGTTGGGGTCTGCAACCTGCCTAATATATCATTCAGACTCGAACAGTTGTATATTCAGTAAATGAACTTGGAGTTCCCTGAAAGTAGTTGCACGCAGTAGGCGATCTATGCGAATGAATTATGTCCGTCGATCAAGCACGCAGGTGTGAGTCCAGATGAGAAAGCATACGTAGATCGAGAGATACCACGCTAATTCTAATCCGGAGAGGTAGCTTATCATCAAACACTTAATCATCTGCCACTATAACACTCATATCCTTAAATAATCCAGATGTGAGAGAAATAATTTAATTCATACTTCACTCACATGCAGAACAAAAGCCACAAATTATCCACCCTGACTAATATACTAGAGATTACGTCTATCTACTTATTCGTAATACTTATAGACTATAATCATACAAATGATATATAATACTATATGTATATCACAGGTAGCAGATACCAATAGATTCCAAGCAACTTTATGTTTATACGTAATGATACCGTAAAATAGAACTAAATGAAACAATATAATCTACAAAGTACCCATGATTACTACTATAGATTAACACTAGTATTATCCTAATTATACAAACAATTAATTTATAATAATATATAAATCATATAAAAATAATATATAATATATATATTATTACATAATACTATGACTACGAACTCACTGCCAACGCAATACTAACTAATCATATTATAGTTTATATTATAATATAGGAGCTAATTTATATACATACTAATTACTATATCATATATAATATTCATTCAATTCAGATTATATATACACTCAAACTTATATTCTTTATAAACTCCTCATAACTATATATACTAATAAATAATTAGAACTATTCTTATACCTATTATACTTCACATCATATAACATCTTAATATCACTATATTTTATTAAGAAATGCAACGAAAAACCTTACTAACAGACCTCCCATTAAACCCTTACTCATATTATAATCTATATGCACTCTTTTAGCTGCACACATTCTGTACTTAGCCATCAATAATAATGTCTTACCCTCTGAAAACAGCCAAATTTTATAGTATATTAGTAAAATAACTTCCCGCTAATATGTATTTCTATAATAAACATAACACGGTCTTGCCAATCAGCCTCTAATAGGGATACTTCCCGGATCTTCTAAAAAAAACCTTAGGCCCTAGCAGACATGGAGCCGGTTACCAAATGTGAGTCTCATTGCCACCACTATATTCCGACGTACTCTCAACGACCGCCATACCACTAACCAAGAAGAACCCGAAAACTTCCTTCACACGTCCAGGTCTATAAATCCTGGCCAGAAAAGCAATTAACTACGTATTACCTTCACGCTGCTCGCCAGCTCGAAGAAACGTATTGCCCCAACAGGTTTGTTTGCCTGAGCGCACAATGGTGAATAGTAATAAGCAAAGAAACCCGGGACTCAATGATGTATAATTTGAGTTAAATATTTAACCGCATCAACTACATCCATCCATACATTATTGTTTAGACCAGGTACATTATTATAACACATATTATATACGTAATACCATATATTCGGCTCCCACGGTCTCATTTGGTATGTAAATAGCAAATTTCAGCATGCGCCAGCGACAACTATTTCTGTTTGTGCACTTACGTTCGACGTGCTTTAAGGCGGGCAGAGACATACGTAGTAATCCATCGCCTTTGCCTGGAACCAGATAGTTAAAAGTTATATTCTCTGGATATTCATTCTTTTGTCTCGTCGTAGCGAGTGCTCGGTATAAAACACTTGCCACAGCGCTTCATAACGCTTGCTAGGGTCCGAGGATCAGTCATCACAGCAATGGTTGAAAATACGATTAGGGTTTTTTTTTACAAATACAAACTATATATATATATATAAACTATCATTATACTTTGTGACATAAATATTAATCACATAAATACGTTAAACTCCAACTAACTCATTAATCAAACTCATAATTAATTATTATATAACGATATTACCATCATTAACATATACAAAAATTAAGTATTCTCACACATCAAACAATTAGATTTAAATATAAATTAAATTTTATGTATCTAAACTTATAAATCTAAACATATATCTAAATAATTTTTCTTTTTTATTTAGATCTTATATTATTATTAAATATAAATTATAATATATCATCTATCTGTTCCAGGAATTGGGGTTTGTTAAATTTTGATTATTAAGAATCTTGGTAAATTAAATAATTTATATCCTATTATATTTACAAAAACACGTTGTATATTCTCTAATAAGATTCGTGCTCAAATTATCAATGGAGAGGTCACGACCCAAATCACACACTGCCAAGCTGAAAAAGTAGTGGCACCACCTGAGCTGTAGATTTCACCAACTCTGGACCTTCTATACTCTTCACTATCACCAACATCACCAATCTAATAGATTTATTTATGGCCTTTGATTTATTTATGAGATACTTATTTTTAACGTTATTGTTCATTAAACTTCAGATGTAAGAATTACCTATAAATTACCGGAAGGATTTTGGGGATTGTTTCTCCTATCACATTAGGCTAAGCCCAACTGATATGAGCACATACGAAGAGCAAAGACTTGATAAACCATTTTGGAATAGTTTTTAGGATAATTCCAGTATCATGTACGGACAGCTGTACATTGGAAATTTTTTCTTACTATAACATTTCAAATGATAGATTTTCTGGGTAACGTTTGAATGACGTCAATTATCATGCTAGAGGTATTTATTAAGGTCAGTAATTAAGCACGTAAATTTATAAGAGGTCTTGGAAGACCTGTATTTTTTCAGGAGTTTACGCACCTATCCCCAAAAAGGGGGGGAGCGGAGTCTCCCATCAAAGGGGGGCTTTGATTGTGGTTCCTAAAGAAGGAGCTTATTTAAAATAGAGATACGACTAGATATACGCAAATTTATTTTTGATGGAATCATCACATAATTATCAATTTATTCGATGGATGTCGGAGTTAGCTGACTATCTATACCTATAGAAGTAATTAACTGAGTTCCGAACGTTTAAATCGTGTTACCTTATCTATATACGCTTGTCTATATGGTTTGACTTATTTCTACATTTGAGAAAAGATAAATAATGTATGTATGAACGGAAAGGCGGACAAATTATATTAAGGACTACTTAAGTTAACATTGCGATTAATTCGACATCTAGTGAAGATGATGACAGGCCTAAATATAAGCCAGGTCGCCCCTTAGCAGTAGGACCACAGAGCTTTTCGATATGAAAGGATATAAGGTAAGCTATTAATATGAGATAATTAGATTAATAGGATCTAGAAACTTTGGAATATTAATGTCTATATATTGATGGGATTTATAGTATATGAGTCAAATACGCATGTTGCATAACATTTCAAAGAATCTTCTTAAGGAGGAAATGTCAATAGCTAGTAGGAGGAGGGGTTATCTATCACCCGAAGGAGCCGAAGCCTAGCTATCGTAATATAAACGCGCTAAATGTAATAAGAATAAAGTTAGTCTTATACGCCAGGAACCAGCAATTTATGTTAAATCGGTACGCACCATATTTGCGTCTACTATAGACCGAAATACACATAATTTGCACCGCAGCACTATATAAGATCCGATGAATTAGACCGTCCTACACGAGAGAGTTATGAGGATACTGGCAGAAATGAGCAGTGATGACTGCAAATTTATATACTGGCTCAGTCAGGACAGACGAGAGGTTAAACTATCTTAGCTGAGCGTCGGAGCGATTCCGCTGAGACCAACAATACCAGCAAGCTTTCACAAACACAGTCACATATATATTAAAAAAATTCCACAGAATGATCGTTAAGAAAGAATGAAAACTATGGGGACACAGGTAGGTATGTAGGAAGCGGTTTTCGGAAGATCGCGAGACGCCCGAGCAGTTGTGAAGCGAGAGTACAAGGCCATCCAAGGTACCGTATCGAGAGAGGAGTCTGTCGATAGAGACCTTCTTGTAATGTATAATCAGTGCACTCGTCTGCGCTCTAACAAAACGTCGGTGTCCGCGCGTAATGAGGCGTCTCACAGTGTTGGATAAAAAAAACAGAAGCAAAGTAAAATGCGGATTTGAGAAAGCTACAACTAGCAGAAACACTAAAGCGTAGTCTTTGATCAGTAAAGGACATGACAGTGCACACGAAAAGTGAATAAGAGAAAGAGGAATAAAGGGGACGGGAGCTAGATGAAGGAGAAAAAAAGAAGAACGGAAGTGTAGGGACAGATTCACTTCATGAGGCCCGTAAGAGACTGCTCGCCGGCAGATACTAGTAACCGTAAAAACTGATTTCACACCGACACCAGACCGGCAGGCACCAAAGTGGCTGATTAGGAGACCGCCCACCCAGTCCGCGAGTGCACTAGATCTAATTATATAATACAGATTGGGATTCGTTAATAACACTCACAATATCTGCGTGCTTATAGTATAGTCATTAATATGGGATATATTCTGTTAAATTTAGGAGTATCATGGTTTCACGTAAGTCACATGCCAGATAACGAATTAAAGCATACAATAATAAGAATATAAGTACAATAAATTAAAATACTAAAAATAAAAGAATAATATATAACACTAGAAATATCAGATACAAATTCTCTCTCACTATACCCTCTTCTCTATTGCTGTCTATCTATACAAAACATTCCACAAGATTCTACCGAGTTTTTTTAGACAAACTCACCTTCTACACAAGCAGTATAAATCAGTTAATTAAATCAAAACCACCCAATCTAACCACCTAGTACATCAAAACTTACAAAGTCACCTCATGTTTAAACATGTGAACCCACCCACCTCCGAGGTACAAGATTTTTTCAATGTGCTAACACAGTCTGCTCTATAGTGCTGTAACTGAGCATCATCTGTAGAAATTGAATATGACGAACAAGCTCCTCCGAGACAAGCCAATGGAAAATGATACAAGCTTTTAAAGCGCAAATAGTCAACCCAACGAGCCTATACACACTACGCCTAAAAAATCCACGCTCTCACAAAAGAATTGTACCAGGTTAACTTCTCAACACGCATATCCACACAAACACACCCACATCCTAAGGTAAGCTCTTTAACACCCAGCCATGAACTCCCCTCTTTCTCAATCACATCCCATATGTTGATACTCACCTTAGACTACTCATAGTTGATTCCATCAGTTCATGTGATATTCAAGTCACCACTTCTTCGATAGAAGTATCATCTAGGAGATAAACAAACTAAGAAGACTAAACCATTCCTGCATTACTCATCTGCTCCGATTTCAATACCGAATACCTATTATGTGCTCTCTTGGAAGACCGTATTTACAACAAACACAGTATAATGTGTATGTATAAACAACATCTCTAGCTATATGTCAGAGAGCTCGAAATACTATCTACGAAATACAATTATTACACTGCGTTCACGGAACTCGAACACCAACACCTAGATCTCAATCAGATATAATCTTCTTATAAGCTTGATTGATAAGATCATTACCGTTATTAGATCGAGAGTTGATACTATAACGAGTCTTCCGCCTTAAATACCATGTATAACATAATGATATCCTAAACAATATTGTATCAACGAGTTCAACAAAGTATAATCATCGATCACTTAATTCGCTCTACTATATGTTAGCTTCAGATCTTTATGATATGTATAGTCTTACTAATAAAATAGCTCACTTATCAAAAGTTAATTTATGGGAGAGTCACTTCTAAAGATATACCAAAGAGAAGCATAGTAGTATACACAAACACATCTTATATATATCAATCCTAACTATTAACATACCAATACTGATTTATATAACTGAAGTAACGCATTTCGAGAACATCTTAAAAACTCATAAATGTAAAAAGCAGTTAGCGGTACCAAAAATGTTTAATCATATTAATAGATGAGTGATACATAATATACAATGATTAAGAAAAGATGAAGAGTATAGATTAATAAGATACTTAGTGCGATTAAGACATTAGAATAACTTAACTAAGCTAAGTACTAGCATTCGATAAGTATGCTTAAGTATGCAAGACAAGTAGTTCACATAAAGACACGAATATCAAGGTGATGACAGGTAGTACCATGTCAAATAAATACATAACGAGCCAAGTCGATATAAATCGATACTTCACGAATCACACACAATTGCACATCACATCAACCAACACAGCAAACACACTAACTACAAACGCACGTTAAACATAAACTGAGATAACAATTTATCAAAAAGTATTCAATACATTACATAAAATAAATACAGCTGAAAAAAATAACAATTAACATACAACATAAAAACGTAACCGCAAATTATACTATTACATCAAAATATACCAGCCTATATGTTCAATATGGCGCATATCATCTTGCATAACATTTAACTTAATACTTAGATAATAGATTGAGATATGTATCAACATCACGGTGCTAATGAAGTAATGATCACATGACAGTTAGTAAGATGAAATGTAGTTTATGTTAAGACAGCAGAACAAAAACAGATCCGAGATCAAAACTCTAATTAATTTCAATATTGAACAAAACTCGATCATCGAGGTCGAAAGAAGTGCTGTAGACAATGACGCTTTGTTACTAAGAACTTAACCGAACCAGTATAGTGACCTGATCGCTATACGCTCTCATGACCGATTATGACTCTAACCATACGTAGACCTTAACCACTACCTACCTAACCTAAACCGTAACAATTCTAAGTTGTGTCACTGATCCAGAGCTAACCTAGACCTAAACCTACTAACCAACCTAACCATAAGTACCTAACATGTGACGACATTGCCTGCTAATCATTTAAGCGAGCCCAAAGACAGACCTCTTAGTAAAATATATATATTAAGTAGTAGCTATGTATCATTAAATCGTAGATAGATACACTGAGATGAGAAGCGAGCATAATGACAGTATCACTACTCTCGACAAAGATCTAGCGAAAAAAGACGCACGCAAAGTATATAATGACGTATGCGTAGAAGAGTATTATCTATAATATTAGTAAGATATCGATAATATCATGATAGAGATAGAAGCATACTAGTGTCTCTTAAAGCACATATATATTAATATATATTGCAGGAGAAAGGAAACCACAAGAACAGATGTATTAAATATTGATATCATAAAATAATTAGGTGGTAATGGTAAATTTTAGGCGGCTGAAGAATTTTGCCGTAAATTGCAAGGGTTGAAGATTGGGAGTAAAAAAAAAATAAAAATTAATATATTTGTAAAAGTAATACTAATGTTGATATAGAGGCATTGAAGCAACCCCTGCCGACACGTGTTGATAAAAAGTTGACACAATTACATGGTAGCTGTTATAAGCAAACGTTAATCGTGTTTCATATATTATTTTCTGTGTCACTTTACTAAACTTCATTATAACCTAAAAGCCTAGTGAGCGGGCTAGAGAACTAATGGAAATTTAAACATAAAGAAAATTCGGGTAAAGTGAATATATTTATCTGAGAGAGGTTACTTGGCAGAATCAATATTTAGTTTCTTACAGTGGGGCACAATAAATTTGTTAATAAAAAACGGAGCCGCAGATTAATCTGAAAAAATATCGATATTTCGTCTAACTTCGCTAATGTCAACTATTACCGCGCCGCAGACAATTCTTAAGAAACCGTTCAAAAATCTTTTAAAAGTGCTATTGAATTTGTATTCCCTTTATCCTCTCTTTCTTTAACATTCATATAAAAAGATTTCTTCTTTGATTAATTAGAATCAACATACGTTTATAATAATTATTTATATTAGGCTTCCTTTACAAAAAAGTAAAATATTGACCCAACATTTAACTTCTGTCTTCTTACTTTGCCTAATGAATTATTAAAAAAAGAAATGTTACATAATTTAAAAAAAATATATTAGTTAATTGTGATTCAGCAAGATCATTACTTTAATGATTTTAACGATTATGATAATTAAAATTAAAAACTATATTTCTTATTAGCAAAGTAAGCTAAAGTCTGGATAAGAAGTCCAGATATCCTGTTACAGTAGTGTTGTGAATTCATACTGGATATAAATTTGATTGCACTTAATTTCGTTACGAATTTTATTGCTATTATTATATATTATTATTATATTATTATGTATTATTAGTTAATTATATTATTATTAATTATTATATTATTACTTATTATTATTATATTATTAAATTATTTATTATTATTATATTATTATTATTAATTAATTAATTCAAAAATATAATACGGATCTTATAGGCTGCATTCGTTTTCTGCTTTAAGAAAAACAATTGTCTTAATAATATAAATTTCATGAAATTAGGTAGAATTCACTATTATTTAGCTTTGATCACATAGACACACATACACACACACACGCACACACAACCCACACACACAACACAGGCACACACACAACACATTTTCATACAATATAATATAATTATAATAATATAAATATATATATATATATATATATATATATATATATATATATATATATATATAATATATATATAACTTTATAGAATATATATTATATATATATATATATATATATATATATATATATATATTATAGTCATAGATATATATATATATGTACTATATAATATATAATATATATATATATAAATATATATACATATAATATATATATTTACTATATATAATAATTATATATAATATATAATATATATATATATATATAAATATATATAATAATATATATAATATAAATATTATAATATATATAATATATAAATATAAATATATACTTATATATAATATATATATATAATATATATATATATATATATTATAAATAATATATTAATAATATATATAATATAGTATATAAATAATATATATATAATATATATATATATATAATTATATATAATATATAATGAAGAGAATTTTAGCACGACATTTAAACAATGAGAAAAAATTTTCTATTTTTCGGTCTCATTATTTTATAATCTTTTTGAATCAACCAACAGAGAATTTGTGGAGAAAAAAATTAGGTAAAATAAATAAAATATTAGGTATATTAAGTAGTGAATGATAGCAGAAGGTAGTAATATCAATATTTATGATATTATTACTTCTGCTATCGTTTAAAAGTGAATCATAATGTTATAAATTCCTTGATGTGGATTTTCATTCCAAAATCAGGTTTTCAAAGCTTGTATATTTATCTTATAAGTAGCTGGGTGATAGAAATCATTTCAGTTTCCAAAAAAAAAAAAAATCTTCGAGTTTCTCTAAATCAGTTGTTATCAATGAAGAATTATAAATAAAAATACAATGTTGGTTTATTACCTCCTGTATTTAAGTATAATTTATTTTATTATTTATTTTAAATGAATTTAAAATTTGAATTATGCAAAAAAGTTGTTAGTAAATCACCTCTAATTTTCAACAAACAATGCCCAAAGTACCAAAATTTCCCTTTGAATATCAAACCTTTTAACAAAAACTATTAAAATATTTAGAACAATAATTAACAAATTAATTTAAGAAATATTACTTTATGCCACAGTTCAGTTTGGGTTTCAACTCGAATGGAAAAGCTTACAAACGAAAGTTTTTTCTTTACTATCAAAAAGACGTTTCCCAAGGACTTGAGAAATTCCTCTCTTTGTTTAAGGTTTCAACCTTCTCAGTTCAAGAAATCTCATGACCTTGATTTCATTATGCACAGGAGAGACAATGAACTTCTCATAGGTAAAACAGAATATATATATAATAATAATATAGTATATATATATATATATATATATATATATATAATATAATTATATATATATAATATATTATATATATATATATATACTATATATATATAACTGTATATATATATAATATAATATATATAATATAAGTATATATATATATATATATATAATATATATATATATATATATATATATATATATAATATATATATAATATATATAATATATATGAGAGAGTATATATATATATATATAATATATATATATTATTATATTTATGATATATATAATATATATATATAAATAATAAATTATATATATATATAATATATATATAGTATAAATATATATATATATATTAGTATATATATATATATATCATAAATAAATAATATAATATATATATATATATAGTATAATATATATATATTATATATATATATATATAGTATATATATAATATATATATATATATTTATATTATAGTATATGAATAATATATATATATATATATATATATATAATATATATATATATATAATTATATTATATATAATAATATATTTAATAATATATATATATATATATATAATAATATATATATATAATAAATATATATAAATAATAAATATATACTATATAATATATATATACTATATATAATATATTTATATAAGGAAATCTTCGAAAAATTTAGTGGTACTACATAAAAGGGCTACATACGGTGAAAGGAGAGGAGATCTGGATATGATGGAGGAGAGGAGATAGAGAGTAGAACGGAAATGAAGGTGAGGGGAGAGGAGAAGGGCAGAGATTTGGGGGAGGATTTGTGTTGATGTATAAAGGTATGGAGGAGGGAGTCAGGAACAACGGAGTTGTATATAGGGGGCCGAAGATGTCACCGATTTTTGCAGGTGTAGAGGCATACATGAGAAGGCTTATGTCATGCACTTCAGATGAAAAGGAAAAAAATTATACTTGTTTCAGGTGTATGCACCTCAGCCAGGGGCACACAATGGAAGAAAAAAGAGAGTTTATGGATGGTGAGGAAAAGAGGATGGAGGTGGGAAGAAGGGAAGGTGAAGATGATGTGGTGAAAGAATTTAATGCAAGAGTGGGGAGGAGAAGAAGTGAAGTGGAGAGGATATTGGTGCCTTATGGAGAGGAGGTCAGAAACGTGGAG
>JABUQX010072628.1:0-7500 GCA_015478945.1 Trachelipus rathkii
AGAGTAAAGAGAGAGAGATTATTGCTAGGTTCTTGTGTGTACTCTTAACGTAGGCAGTTATATTGCAATTTCTCATTTTTGGAGAGTCGAGTGAATATTTATTCACAATTTTTTATAATATATAAAAAAGCGTATGTTATTTATAAAATGATATATTAATTTTCACTCTGTGTGTTATATATTATTTAAAAAATAGATCTAAAATATAAAATACATATGAATTTATCAAATAATATAAACAAGTTCATAACACAAACACACCTTTTGTAGCGCTGTTCTGCGTAATTAGAAATAAAGCGATTAGCAAATACTGCCTGCTTCTGTAACTTTTGTATTTCAATGTTCCGTCAATAAGCATAAATTACCTATTCAAATCATTATGTGGAAAAAAATATTCACATGTTGTTGCTTCACAATAGCTCCTATATCGTAATATCTTATAATCACTTTACATTACAGATTAAGAATGTACTTAAAATATATATAAGTGTAGATATATTATCCGTAAATATTGAATGCTATAATAATAGTAAAATAAATTGAGTTCGCGGTTCTTCGTCATTGTGTTTTATATGCTTATGCAATTTATTTTATATAATGAATATTTTGAGCGTATATAATATATTTTCAAGATATTTAAAGCTCTCCATAATATTAAACATCTTGTGTTCTTTGTTATGTATTTTATCGCTTAATATAATTATAATTAAATCTAACATAATAGCTAAATAATTTTCTTTTTAATAATTTATATATATATATAATATATTATTATATATACCTTTACTTCATAGGATTAATTTATTTAAATATACCTAACGTTAATAGCTGATGGTGGATCTTCCTCATCTATTAAAAATTCATATTTATTATCGCGCATGAGGAATTGGAACACACTGTCAGAACGATTGGTAGTAAGATTATAACAGTGCTCAGAAGCGATAAAATATCTGATATTAATTAGTCTTTTAGCTGAATAGTATTTTTTGTAACTAACATATACTTATTTATTTTTGTACCAAATTTGTATATTTTTCAATAATTGCTTCTTCTTCATAATTTCTTGAGAGAGAGGTCATAATATATTATATATATAGTACTATAAATAATATATAATAGTATATTATTTCATTATATTTATATATATATATATATATTATATATTATATAATTATTATTATATGACATGCTTTCCGGCCATGCTTAATAACGTAGGTCCTTAACAGTTACGTAACCTATCTTAGATAAATAAAAGTAATCGACCAATTTTAAATCATGTTATTCAAGTTTACAACAAATTTATTTTTTAATCACTTTTCGCACGAAGTGACGTCGTTAATATATCGATAGTGACGTCACTATCCGATATTTATATATATATATATTTTATTTACATAATATAGCCATTATATAATATTTATAGTGTGTATTTTTTTTTAAAGATATACTATATATATTATATAAAGATGATTATCTCTATTAATACTATAAAAGGGCTTATGAGTCTTCAGATGTTTTTTTATAAAGTTTCTTTAACTTCGTGAGTATTAATATTATTACCGACTTAATTTCCTGTATCTGGAACGTAGTCTTTTTCTCTTGATATATATATATATATAAATCAATATATATTATATATAATATTATAATATATATATATGATATATATATATCACTATATATATATAATATATTTATATATATATAATATATTATATTTATATATATATATATTGCTCTATGAGTTTCATGGTTTTTTATAAGTTTCTTACTTCGTAGTATAAATATATAGTCTTTTACGCTTATTTTAACTGTATCTGGACATATATATATATATATATATATTATATATATATATATATATAATATATATATATATATATATATATATATATATATATATTATATATATATATATTATATAATATATATATATATAATATATATATAATAGATATATATATATATATATGCTTATGAGTTTCATGGTTCCTTATATAATCTTATGAGTTTCATGGTTTGTTATAAGTTTCATACTTCATAGTATAAATATATATACATACACACTATGACACTTATAAGCACTTACACACACAGATTTACTTACACACACAGATTTACTTACACTCACACAGATTTACTTACTCACACACAGATTTACTTACACTCACACAGATTACTTACGCTCGTAGATTTACTTACCACACACACACCAACAACACATCACGACACACAGATTTAACTTAACTCACACAGATTTACTTAACACTCGCAAACAGATTTACTTAACACACACACAACACAGATTTATTACATCACAACATATTTACTTAAGCACACAGATTTACATTAGCACACACAGATTTACTTACACTCACATACAGATTTACTTACTCCACACAGATTTATTACACTCACACAGATTTATTTACACACTAGATTTAACTTACACACACACAGATTAACTTACACTCAACACAGATTTCTTACGCACACAGGTTTTGCGATCCTAAACTGTAACTCATTACAGACACCTTTTATATTTTTACTTAATATTTTTAAATTTATAATTTTTAAAAATTGTCTTGAAGAAAAAAACAGAGTGCCTGATATATAAACATTTTTTTTAATTACCATTGTACGAAATTTTATTAAAAACATTTAATACATCTTAAAGCAGTAAATCAGTAATCAATAGAGGTGTTTACTTAACACCTAGGGGGATTAAGTATGCTTTTGTTTCTGCTTTACTGCTTAACTCATGTTTTACTGCTTTTACTCATGTTTTACTTGCTTTAATTATTATATGTTTAACTGCTTTAACTCACATATTTATTAACATTACATACTTAAAGCAGTAAATCAGTAATTCAATAGAGGTGTTACCTAGCAACAAGGGGATTAGTATGCTTTGTTTTTACTGTTTTTACTGCTTTAACTCACATCATATGTTTAACTGCTTTAACTCATGTTTTAACTCACTTTAAACTCGTGTTTTACTGCTTTAACTCATATGTTTTAACTACTTTAACTCATATATTTTATGATTATGTTTTTATTTATTTTTTTAAATACTTTTCATGGAATTCATTTCCTTTTATAACATTTGTTGGGTAAATGCATGTCTTTTATTATTATTTTTATTTTTATTATTATACTTAGTGTTATTTACTTCATGCTATTGTTTTATTTTTTTTTTTTTTTTATTTTAGAAACAGTTTGAGACAACACCACCACCACACACAGATTTACTTACACTCACACACAGATTTACTTACACACGCAGATTTACTTACACATAAAACGTATAATTTATTAAAACATTTTGTTTTAATTAAGCACGTACATTTATATTACTCTTCAAATATATAAAACTAAATTTGAAAGTTTTCAAAAAACTTCAATCATCAATTATTATCATTGATAATGAACTTTTGATGAACTGTTTTTTTTTTGTTTTTATAAAATTTTATAACTATCAAGTTTTTAAAATAACTTTTATAAAATTTTTATGAAATTTTATTAAAACATATATTTTACGTACCTTAAAGCAATAAATCAGTAAATCAGTAAGACCAGCCCCTAGCACGCCTCTACATCAAGCTATGCCACATGTTTGGTTCTATTGACTTACTGCTTTAAATCATCTTTAGTAATAATAATTATAAAAATAACAAAATAAGTTCTTCTCTGCTAACATATCATATTTTTTTAAAATCATTCTAAGTTTTTAATTAAAAATAACCATTATTCACTTACATTTATATATTCGCCTCGATGTTAACTAAAAATACTTCAAGTTTTTTAAAAATAATTCGGATTTTCTTTATTATAATTATATATTAAATTATATCTATGTACATTGACAATCCATCCCGAGAAAACACAACAACCCGCACTCCTTACAGATACGAAACTGAACTCTCTCTGTAAAATGTGTTGAATAACATATTTAGGCCTAAATTTAGGATAATCCTTTTGTATCCCGGGGCGATTTAGGCCTTATTCCAGGTCAAAATATATTTCAAACTGACCGCTATTTCTGTAAAATGTGGTGCATTAACTACGTTAGGCCTAATTTAGGCCTAAATTAGGAATAACCTTTTTGTAAGACGGGCTAATTTAATCCCTAATTCCAGTTCAAAAGGTAATTCCAGTATAGAAAAGAATCATTGTTATTATTATTTTTATAAATATATTTCAAACTGAACACAATGCTGGATCGGTAAGATGCCTTTAAAGACAGGTACAGAAGGCAAATGTTTTCCTTATACTTGTGGTGATTTGTGTCGTAGTGTTTTCCTAGTTCATAAGCTAAAACCACCGAGGGTCAGTTATGAGCCCACCGCAAAGTGCCGAGCCGCAAACATTTCTAGGCCGCTGGTGCACATCCCGCCGCGTCCCGGTCGCCGCGTAGACAGATCCGCAGCGCAATATTTCCAGCGTTCCCGCCGCCGCGTGCGCCCGGAGGCGTAATATTTCCGCGCGAATGAAATATATATATATACGGTAATTATGGTATATTATCTTAATATATATTTAGTATATTATATAATATTTATAATATGATTATATATATATTTGTGATTGTGTGTGTAAGTTGTCTATGGGTGAACGTAAGGTGTCTATGGTGTACGTCGTATTGTGAATAAGAGATATAGGTGTTAATGTGTAAGTGTCTATGTATGTAACTGTTTATATAGATGTATATCATAATAGGATGGTATAAAGGTGACGCATTTAAAGGATGAGTCATAAAGATGAAACCACCAAGCTGGGTACCGAAAGCTGAAGTATGAAAGCTAAGTTTATCTAAAGTTGAGGCATCAAAGCTGAGGGATCAAAAAAACTGAGGCAACAAAGTTGAGGCATCAAATAGCGTGTAGGGCATCGAAAGTTGAGGCATAAAACGCTGAGTGGCAATCAAAAGTTGGAGGCCAAATGAGCTGAGGCATCAAAGTTTGAGGAGGGCATTCTAAAATATCGAGTGGGTGTGCGCGTATGTGTAAGTGTGGTATGTGTTGTGTGTGTGTGCGTGTGTGCACGTGTGTGTTCTAAAATAATAATATCAATAGGCATGAAGTAAATAACACTAAGTATAATGAATTTAGATAAAAAAATAAAATGTTTTTTTAATTAAATTTACGTTGATATTGTAGTGTGTGTGTGTGTGTGGTTGTGGGTGTGTGTGTGTGTTGGGTGTGAGTGAATGTGTGTTTTAAATAATAATAACAATAGGCCATGAAGTTAATATAAAAATAAAATAAAACAATATGTTTTGATAAATTATACGTTATATGTGTAAGTGTTGTGTGTTGGTGTGTATCGTGTGTGTGTGTGTGTTTATGTGTGTTCTAAATAATACATAACAATAGGCTGAAGTAAATAAACTAAGAAGGGCGAGTACCGAAATATTCGGATCTGCTCAGCGCACGCGGCGGGCGGGAACGCGGAAATATTGCGCCTGCGGTCGGCACACGCGGCGGGCGGGGACGCGTCGGGACGCACCCAGCGGGTGCGGGTTTGGCTGCCTTTGCGGGTGGGGCTTATGCTGGAGCCCTTGTGGTTAGCTTATGAACTAGGGGAAAACTACTGACGACAATATCAGAGTGACGGGAGGAAAATTTTCCTGTCTTACCTGCTAAAGGATCTTACCGATCAGCATGTTTCAGTTGAAATAGGTATTTATTAAAATATAATAAGATAAATGAGCTTCTTGTCTATGACTGGGGGGGGGGAAAAAGTGTGATTGATTTTTGACGCTGGAATTAGATTAACTAGCCCGTCTAAAGACAAAAAGGCTTATCTAAATTTAGGTGCCTAATTTAGGCTAACGTTAGTTTATTGCAGCCAGCTTTTTACAGATAATAAGGTCGAGTTTGTTTAATACTATTGTTTGCAGCCTGGAATTAGGCTTAAATCCGCCCCCGGGATACAACAGATTATACCTAATTTAGGCTAAGTAGTTATTCAACACATTGTACAGAGAAGCGGTTGCCGTTTTTCGTATCTGTAAGGGAGTGGCGGGTTCTGTTGTGTTTTCTCGTGATGGATGGTCAAGTTAAACCAATAGAAATAATAATATAATAATAATAATATAATATATAATAAAAAAATCGAATTATATTTAAAACAACCTTGAATATTTTTAGTTAACATCGAGTGAATAATTTAAATGTAAGTGAATAATTGTTTATTTTTTAATAAATAACTTAGAATGATTTTCATAAATACATGTTATGTTTAGGCAGAGAAAAGAACTTATTGTTATTTTTTATACATTATTACATAGGCTAAAGATGATGTAAGCAGTAAGTCAATAGAAAAAACGTGGCATAGCTTGATGTAGAGGGGTGGCTAAGGGGCTGGTCTTACTGGATTTACTGTTTATTGCTTTTAAGGTAAACGTAAAAAATATCATGTTTTTTAATAAAATTCATAAATTTTAGTAAAATTATTTAAACTTGATAGTTATAAAATATATAAACAAAAAGTATTAACAGTTAATATAAATTCTTTTTTCAAAGATAATGATTGATTTTATTATAGAAGTTTTAAGCAACACTTTGAAATATTTTAGTTATATTTGAATGATAATATAAAGTGTTAGTGCTTAATTAAACAAGACTGTTTTTACAATAATTATACGTTATTGTGTAAAGGTGAGGTGGCGTGTGTGTGTGTGTGTGTTGTGTGTGTGTGTGTGTGTGTGTGTGTATGGGTTGTGTGCGGGAAGCACATAGGCATTGAAGTAAATAAGACTAAAGTATATATAAAATAATAAAAATAATAATCAATAAAATAATAAAAATAAAATAATGAATAAAATAATAAATAAACAATATAAAAAGTATTTAAAACTAAAATAAAAAAAACATAAATGTTAATTAATATATGAGTTAAAGTAGTAAAACACATGAGTTAAAGTCAGTAAAACATGAGTTAAAGCCAAGTAAACATGAGTTAAAGCAGTAATTATGAGTTAAGCAGTTAATAACAGTTAATATAGCAAAGAGCATACTAATTCCCTTGTTGTAGGTAACACCTTATATTGAATTTACTGATTTACTAGTCTTTAAGGTATGGTAATGTTAAGTAAATATGTGGAGTTTAAAGCAGTAAAAACATATAAGTTTATAAGACAGTAAAACTGACTAGGGTTAAAGCAGTAAATTACAGTAAAAATACGAAAAGCATAACTGAATCCCGCTTGTTGCATAAGGTAACAACACTTCCTCTATTGATTTCTTGATTTACTGCTTAAGGTATGTAATGTTAATAATTATGTGAGTTTAAAGCAGTAAAACTACTAAGTTAAAGCAGTAAATACATGAGTTATAAGCAGGTGAATACATAAGTTTAAGGGATAAAGCATAAGAAAGCATACTAATCCCGCCTAGGTGTTAGGTAACACTCGTATTGATTTATCGCTCGATTTACATGCCTTTATAGGCTTATTGTATATGATTCGTTATGATTGTTTATGAAGAATTTCGTACA
>JABUQX010072628.1:17500-20000 GCA_015478945.1 Trachelipus rathkii
TTAATCACATCCCTGGTTTCCAGCCATTGGGATCTACAGGGAGAACTTGTGTGGTGGCGCTTGACATAGTCTAAAGCATTTGAAACAGAAAGTAAATACTCCCATACACTTTACCGCAATGGCTTCCTACATCCTCCGATCTACTCCACTAACTTAACAATACTCTCCAAAAAAAATAAACCACTATACCGGCACTAATCAAAAACATCAAATACAAATAATAGATATATTTGGACAAACCTCAAAAATACAACGAGGTTGATCAGGGCGGCCCTCAACTTACAGTATAAGTATATCAGCAAGATATAAGGCAGTATCTTTTTCATATACTCCATACAAAAACAACAACTCACAAAGTTTATCATACACAAATAATAAGGGTACCTCATGACATAACACTCCATCAACCAGGCCATTGAATAAACAATAGCAGAGTCACCGCTCTCACTCAATAACTCGAATAGTAGGCGCCGAGGACAAACAACAGAAAACAACAACGCAGCGGGATATAGGTCTTACAATTCCGGAACTTCTCCTATGGATAAGAATTCGACGCCACACGCCCGCACAACACCGATCTTAATAAACCTGTCTGTAGATTTCTAGTTCACACTTGACCCAATATATAATACTTTCGCGCGCGCGACACTCGTTGTACGCATCAATTCATCAACTTTAATAATACTATAAGACTACAAAAACAACGCTACACGAAGACACATTCGCAATCGAGGGAACTAATCCACTCGCGTACCGACCACTTTAACGACGCCTCGTAGCACAATAAGGGTGCTGTGTCGGTACATGAAGTTTTGTATTGATGTTAAGTAAACTCCAGACTGGTTCGTCGCTTGCGGTGCTTCTTCTTTCCTGCCACTCTGTTCTGGTGGAATTCTCTTCCATCATTTGTGTTTCCTACTCATTTATTTTCCCTCACTTTAAAGCTCGTCTGTTGTCATCTGCGTAATTTGCGTTAGATGGATTTTTTGAGGCGTTCAACACGCCCACTCCTTGAATAGGGTTTTGCCCGTGAGAGCGGCGGTGACAATAGTAAAAAATAAATAAATAAAAAGATTAATAAAGGAATTCCGTAAGCTAGCTGAAACCCCACAAGAATGACACCTCGACGGTGAAACCACTTCTAGAATGCATTAAAATAGCATAACCGAGAAAAATGATCTTTGACAAAAAAAAAAAAAAAAAAAAAAAAAAAAAAAAAAAAAAGACAGTAGTGGAAGCCGCTTAATCTGCAACCCCTGGCAACAGCACTGATAGTGAAGATGGTGGCTTTTCAGCAAATAAACTTACTGAAGATAGGATTTGGATATGTTAGACTTTGATAAGTTCATGGCCGAAATGCCTTGACATCTCATTCACCTTCAAGGAATCACACCAGGAAACCTCATCGTAAAAACTGAGAGACAGTCATCAAGGAGCCAAAAGATAATTCAAATTTTGCAGTCTGTGAAAAGAGGAGATTGAGGCTCTCGGAAAACATAAGATGGCTGCCTAAAGAAGAGAATCTCTTTCATGCGGTTGGCATGAAAATGGCCAAGGTTTTCATTATTATCCGTGCTTGCAGGGTAAATAATTATCAGCACCTCCTTTATCAGTCGAGAGAGAGCGTATTTGTGTAGGTTAGGTAGGAATGTAAACACCTCAAAAAGGAACAGTCTCTCGCCAGATATTAGTGAAAGCTTAATGTTTTTTTGCATCACAATTTTGTGAATTTTGAATTTGAGTATTGAATGGATATCTATCTAAATGAAGTATTTTATTATGTATGTTTGAAGTAATAGCGTTTTTTTTTTTTAACTTTTGGTGATTAATTGAAGGTTCTTCTAATTCATAATAATTTATAATATATTCTTTATATTGTAAGTTTAGTTAAAGATCTTCTTGTAAATTGTTAATCATGTTAAAACATAAAGCTAGTAGCTAAACTTTGTTAATACTTACTTGAAAATGAAATGGAATTTTTGGATAAACAAAACATAAAAAACAAGTTCTTTAATTTTATATTTGCAATTATTATTCTTTAAAGTACATTATTTAATTTATAAAATAAATTTATACTTGGCAAAACCATATGAATATACATGACTACGTAATTGTTTGTAAGGGAATTGCAATCTTGAGTTGCTAGCATCAAAAATGTTCTATCTTATTACCGGTGTATTTATTATATTAATTTAAGTATCGGGTATCGGTATCGGTATCGGCACCTATAAAAAATATGAGTATCGGTATCGTATGGCCTCCTTTTCTAGTATCGGCGGTACATCCCTAATCATAAATAGTAATGAAATCTTACAATCAATATTTTGAAATTAATTATTTTTTACAGAGTAGGACCTTCTTAATATTTACTTCTTACACCTTAACAAATAGTAATAGAACTAAAAAATTACATACATAAAAAAAATTCATTAAAATGCAAAATTATTGTACAATTTGTCAACAAAGGTTACATAAAATTATATATATATATATATATATA
>JABUQX010072629.1:0-7500 GCA_015478945.1 Trachelipus rathkii
AAAGAGAAGAGATCAATAAGGGAGAGGGAAAAAAAAAAAGTTTTGCTACCTGTAAAAGAAATACATTTGCCGGGGGTCAATTTCCTTATTGTATTTTTGAACAGCTCAAACAACTAGGGGAAGGAGAGCACATAAACCTAATACGTTAACTTTTCAATTTAACTCATTCTTTATTCAATTAAGATTTCGCCTGTCAGCAAACTGGCTCACCAAACAAGCTAATTTCTATCTCTAAATTTCATTCTTAAAGTTTCATTTCGCCCCTAAAAATTTTTAATGTTTTTTCAATAAACTTTAATGGTTATATATAACAGAGTTACATGATTTATCTAATTTTATAGTATTACCCCACACAGTCTGTGGCGGTTAAATTAAATACAATCATTATATACTAACTTATAAATACTAGCTTATAACCTTGTTATATCTTATATATATATTATATATTATATAATACATACATATATAAACAATCGTATCCCTATATATATCAGTCCTCGACGCAATATATATATATACACTATATTACTTTTATAAATATATCTATAATATATTATATATTATACACTAAAAAATACCAGCAGAAGAGTGAAGAGATTGAGGAGAGAGAGAGACGAAGAGAGAGAGAGACACCCTTTACCTTGTTCAACGACTCTCCGTATCAGTTTTGAAAATGTTTTTCCTTTGTTTTTTTTAATAAATATTTCTTTAGGTGAAAAACAATCATTTAAGTAGTAACGACATGATTCAAAAATATAGAGGACCTTTTCTGTTATACGACTCCGTCAGTTTTAATATATTTTTTTTTGTCTTTTTATTTTTAATATAATTGCTAGTATCAGTTCTGAATACCTCACAATGAATTTCAAGTGGTAATTGTTGCACACTGCAATCAAAGTTCGACAATATTTTAAATTAATTTATTTTACAACTAAGTAATTTACATTTAATATTTATGTTTTTATTTTTTGGGTGTTTTTCAAATAAAGAAATACCCAAGGGCTAAAAAGGGCCTGCAAAGCATGAGCAGTTGACCGCTACTTCGGGTCCTCTCCGCCTTCTCCAATCCTTGGATTACTCGGGGAAAAAACAGGCGTAAGTACCATTTCTCCCTCCCTCCGGAGGGTCTCCGGAACCCATAACGCCCGTTCTTCATTTGTTGTATTGGAGCTGTCACCGCGGGATTCACTCCTACCCCTCCCCTTCACGGGGTAATGGAGAAAACAGTCCCCCCTCTGTCGACCACGTCGCTCGTAGCACACTAGCATCAATGTGTTTTTTTTTTTTTTCTTATGATTTTTGTAATAAGCTTTACACGCTGATATCCAAATATGTAATTGTTTTGCTGTAAGTGTCGTTTTTCGAGATATTTTCCTTTTTGAAAAAAATTTTTACATATTAAGTGATTTTTAAAAAAATTATCTAAAATATTTCGAACTTTTGAATCATGTTCGTTACACTTGCAAATTCATTGTTAGTGAGAGTCACATGTCACCAATATATTCGCTCTTACAAGAATACAAATACAAAAAAAAATCAAAAAATTGACGGAGTCGTAAAACAGATAGGATTAAAATTTATTACATTTTCCTATTAACCTATGCAGAATTATTAACCCTATTCTATCATATTGTATATTTATATATATATATATATAATATATTATATATTAATATACAACTTTACTTACTCTATACCTACTAATATATATTAATAAATAATTTTATTATTATATATATATATATATTATATATAATATATACGGCCCCCTCAGTTTATTTTAAAGTACTCCCCGGTCAGTTTTATTTTTTTTTTGTTTTTTTTAAATCATCCTCTGCTAGTATATGATACACTAAAAACTAAATGAATTTCAGTGTGATCTTTCACAATCATTCAAAAGCTTTCGAAATTATTCTTAAAATAATTATTTAAAAATCCACATATATATCAATTAAAATATTAAACAATTAATTGAAATCATTCTCTTTCGAAAGGTACGTAGACTTACAGAAAGACCAATTCATATTGGCACAATCAGCGTCATAAACGACTTATATAAAATGTATAAAAAAAAAAAAAAAAAAAAAAAAAGAGAAAATTAAAAAAACTGAAATATCTCGAAAAGTACACTTACAGAAAAACCAATTATACTATTGATAGGAAACCTCAGCGTGTAAAGCTTATTAAAAAAATTATATAATAAAATAAACATATTTAAAAAAAAAAAGATAGTGATTGGGCTCGGAAGCGACGGAGGTACATAGGGCGGGAATAAGTCCATAGAGTTCCGTACGTGTAAGGGGTGGAGGAACCCTCCACACTGCGACTCCCAAATACAAAGAGCGGGGGTGTTCCGGAGACCCTCCCCAGAGGGGCGGGAAATAGTCTATCCTCGTCGTTCCCACACCGGAATGGCCGAGAGACCCCGACTTCCGCCATCTTTGCGGTTTACTCTGGTTATCCTTTAGTTAAAAAAAAAAAAAAAATAATAAAACTGACGGAGTCGCTAAAACGTAACTGGCCCTATTATATTTTTGGAATCATGGTCCCGTCACCCCTTAAATTGATGTTAGGATCATATACTAGAAATTATATCATAATAAATAAACAAAGAAAAAAATCAAAACTGCACGGACTCTGTGTAATATCAATAAACGATCATATATTAATATAAAGTATAACAAATATTATACTACCTAATTATCATAATTTAATGTACTTATATATATATATGACAGTAATATTACATATATATTAATATATATTATACTTCTAGGGTCCCAATACTGGGCTGGATAAACTTCCGCATTATTATACCTTATCCAGAAAGATACATATATATATTATATACCTATATTCCATATTAGTATTTTGTCAGCTCGAGTGTGCCGATAATTATTTCGTTAAGTTATTTTCCGATGTGATTCCGGCTATTTCGGCCAAATACCGCAATTCGCCTATTTCGGCTTTTGCCGTAACTATTTCTGCCACGAATACTTTGGTTCAAGTTCTTATAAACAATAAAATTAGCGTCACATAAAGGAAGTTATTTCAATTTAAAATTGAAATTTTTAAGAAACTTTAATTTTGCCAAAAATTAATATCAACTAATATGGCTAAATTTTTGCGAAGTTACATATGTCGAGAAAAGAGGTATGTGGATGACGTTATTGCGGTTGTACCTTCCTGTTTTTCAGTTGAACAATTTCTCATTCAAATTAAGTCATTCCTCAATAACATTTATGTAGATATTAGTGTATGAACCAATGGATTTGATGCTTCTCTAAAGCTCCATTAGTTGCATAGCCCTGGTATAACGCTTCTAGGAGTATGTGCTTTTATTAACTATCCTATATATATCTCATGTTTTTCTATTCACATGTGGCTCTAACTTACATCTACCTCACGATTCAATCTCTTTTATTCATTCAGAAGTCTGGTTAATCCAAGATTATTTACTGCATTTATCTGCAGAAGCATATCGCTGCTTCAACCATTCATTCCTACCACTTCCTTACAGCATTATCGCCAGCATGCATCCACAGCTAAAACTTTACAGATCAGCTTATCATGTCAAACACTAGTCAACTAATTGACACATATTATCAAAGACTGTTATCCTATCATGCCTTCGCCCTTGTGCAAATCAGTTGCAACCTACTTGATTATGCTTAAAAGATTGTTTGACCACCCAAAAAGATGTTTCCACTTTGCTATCCAATATAAGCTCTGCCTGAATAGCAATCCGGAAAATGTTTGACGTTTACGAATTCTCACACAGTGGGCAAATTAATTACCATTTACTTGAGCCATTTTGACAACATCACTAAAACAAACATTAAACGTGAAGTAACAGTCGCCCAAAACTCGATTGTTATTACCTTCCATTTTAGGCAATAAACCTATTTTTAAATAAGGCAATTAAAAAAGCAAAAGCTTCAGTGGAAAAATTACACTCGTTGAAGAGCTTAAGAAATCAGTAGAAAAAAAGACTAAGTTTCTATGTGAAATCATTGTGTGTAGCTATTTCTTGATCTGCGGATTCAAGCTAATTTACAACATGAACAGATGAATCAGTAAAATAGATCGTGAGGCATGGAAAAAAGAAAAATTGCATGACAAGTTTAGCTCCTAGAACTCTTCTGCTGACGATGAATCACGTAAGTGGGGAAAAGTGAAGCTGAAGGTTCCATTTTTCACTTCTTTTAATGGATTGTTTTATTAAAAAAAATTGTGGCATCAAAATCGTCATACAGAAAGAAAGTAGTGAGAGTGAAAAAAGAAAAGTCCAATCTTCTGATCGATGTGATTATTGTAGTACATAAAAGTAAAAGGCTAAATACGGAATTACACAAGAAATAAACAAATATAAAAGTTTGCCTACTTTGACCAGTGAAGACACATGATATTCCCTTCAATTGGTGGAAAAACACTGGAAATAGTTTAAATGATTTTGAAAAAACTAGCAATAAAATACCTTTCTGCTCTCCACCGTCATCAGTCGAGAGTGAAAGAATAATTTAGAACAGAGGAAATATTTACAAGCCATCAAGAAATTAGGTTTTCCCTGAAAATGGAGAACTGCTAAAGTTCTGTCATTTTAACCTTAGAGCTTATTCAAATGAAGTTTAGTTTATATCTTTAACTACGAACCTTTTCAATTTTCATTTAATTATTTTTAATATGTGAATGGTTTGCTAAAGGTAAGAAATATTTATTTACTTTTTGTTTTATTACTTTGTATATAACACTGGGAAACATGAATTTTCTTGGACGGGGTTTCGCAATTGATTATTGAATGTGCTGAATTCCAAATATGTAAGTCGGTTTTGCATATCACATCCGCATTTGTGAGAGTATTGTGTGTACACAAGATTTGGTAAAATTATGATTTTTTACCTTTTAAGAAGGTGTCCTATCACAATCTATTGGATATATATAATATATATAATATAATATATTATATATAATATATATAATATATATAATAATATATATAATATATATATATATATATAATATATATAATATATATATATATATATATATATTATATATATATATGATATATATAATATCATATATATATATAATATATATATATAATAATATAATATAAATTATATATATATATATTATATATATTATATATATATAATAATAATATATTAATATATATATAATATATTATGGATATATGAAGGGAGAGAAACAAATCGCAATGATATGATACATATCTTTGATAGATATATGTTAAACATATAATACAACTATGAATAAAGAGTAATATGGGACAACAATGAATGTAAAGAATGAATGGGTTTAGTTAATGTAAACATACCATACCTACGATTGTAGTAACTTTCTCTTCGTAGACGATCTACTGTGTATAGCGTCTGGAATATCCCTCATCAGGCTCCAACAATAGTCGCCCCACTTGCCCTGGTAACTCCTTCCATGAACTTTAGATCTTAATGGAAAGCATTCACCCTGCTCATCACTAACAACGCCTAGGTTATCCTCCGGAAATTTTCTAAGGTGAGAATGTAAGTAGTGCAACTTTATAGTCCTCATTCTACATCCATGAGAATGAAAACTGTCTAGCAGTTCCTGTACATTGTTAGTGGTTCTCGGCTTTCCTGTTCCCCAGAAAATTCTGTGCTACATCTGAAAAAGCATTCCACGCTCTTGCCTCTAACACAGTCATTGTTGTAGCAAAGGCAGCATCACGGAGGAGTGTCCGTATTTGTGGGCAATCAAATATCCCAGCTTTTTTCTTCTCATCACAGGCCAGGAAACGTTGAGCATATATAGCGGAAGCCTTCACCATCATGGTCCAGTGCCTTCACAAATTGTTTCATAAAACCAAGTTTTATGGTAATGGAGGTAAGATGATGTTTTCCCTCTTTGTACAAGTGGTTCACGTACAATGTTCCCTAGCATCGTCAAGGTTTCCTCGTGGACATTCTCTTTTTGGTCCATTGATCCTTTGCCGCCCGGCTGTCCCATTAGCACAGGAAGCAGGGATATTTTGGGTGAAACCTGCTTGCTGACCGAGAAAAATGTTTAACCAATTTGGAGGTCGACGACTCATATTTAACCATCCATGTACCTGATATTGAAGCCTCTCCAAACTGTCTTGAATTTGCATACTCCTCTCTCATTCGTACCGAGTACCTACTGGAAACCGAAAGATGCCTGTTGCCCGTTGTGCAACACACACACTTTAAACTGCTCTTGGAAGGGTCAATAAACAGTCGCCACGCAACACTGCATCGTATGCTGGGGTCAAATAGCGAGTAGTAGGCCTGCAACTTCACTGCAATCCACAAGGTTATTACCACCTGACTGGAAGAGCCTCCGCAGCTCTGCTTCTCTGTTAAGATAAATATTACTCTTGTGCCATGGTCCAGTTAGTCATTTTTCCATGTAACTCGAAGCCAACAGCTCAAGGACAAACTTCGGCAAATAACACAACTCTCAACAAGACGTTCAGTCCCAGGGTGAAACAATGGAACGGACCATCTCCGACTGTATTTCAGATGGAAGATAGACATCATCCAGGGTCATGGGCATCCATACATGTAGACTACTTAAAGTTAACCCACAATGCTTCCAAGAAATATCCGAACCGCAGTAAACTTGCTGCACGTAATATATGCCGGAATGTAACGTCTATACAGCCTACGTAGTGGGCGCGCACATGAATTTGGTCATTCCTCCTAGGGAATATGCAAAAAATAGGGATCCATGATTGCACGAAAACTGGGATTGATAACGCAAATCCGAAGAATATAAATTAAAAAAAATGTGGATCAGCATCTCCGAATTATCTATATATCTGCTACAAAAGTCCATCCAAGAAAAAATTTCACCTTTTTTTAATTGGGGACCAGCTATAAGTTTTCCTTTTATTTTTCCTTAATTATTTCGACCGAACTTTAAATACTATTCGGGCCGCATAGCGAGTGATTATTCGGCCGAATAATTTCGTATTTCGGCCAGAATACTTTTAGCCGAAATATTCGGTATTTCGTATTCGGCTTTTTTTCACTATTCGGGGGGCACATCCCTAATTATATATTATATAAATATATATTATATATATAATATATATATATATATATATATATATATATATTTATATATTATATATATAATATAATACTATATATTATATATAATATATATTATATAATATTATATTTTGACTGGAAAGCCCTTATGAAACACATTAAAAGTTCACTTTTAATTTTAAAATAATACATAAAATCGATGCTAACTACAAATCACATACACACAATTACAACTATTATTACATTATCTTAAATTAATATTAAGTTCCACTAGCTTTCGCCGCCATAATAACGGCCTCCTCAGGTTCAACATCCCACCTGAGGAGGCCGTTATTATGGCGGCGAAAGCTAGTGGAACTTAATATAATTTAGATATGTAAATAAATATGTGTAATTGTGTGTATTGATGTTTTGTGTTAGCACT
>JABUQX010072630.1:0-2500 GCA_015478945.1 Trachelipus rathkii
AAATTCTTTGGACCTTTGAAAAAGTTTACTAAATTTTGAAGTTATTAGTAGGAGAAAATAAAAGTGGCAAATGGGAAGTGTCTCGTTAATATAGGCCTGAGGTGCTATATTAAGAGGCTGTCCGTGAACTCTACCCTGTGTTAAGAATCTTCAGGTAAATTTTGCTGTTTAGGGACATTCAAACAGTGGGGAGTACTACCTGGTGGTCTAAAATTGCTCTCTCTCTCAAGCGAAGTAAGATTATGATTTTTTATCAACAAGTATGAAGGAAAGAGCGCTGTAATAGCGCACAGAGTTCCTTTAAATATTGGAGTTGCTGAGATCAAAGAGAACATTTCCAGATGGAACTACGCTTTAAATGCCCGGTTTGATTCTGGCCTGTAAAGACCGGACAATTTAAATTTGATCTGGAAGAAAGCTGAGAAAGAAATGGAGTTGCCTAATTGGTGTGGAGGTCGGCTTGCGGTAAATCTGTGTAAAAAAGGAACCAATATAAGTCGGCCCATGTTCTTTGTTAGAAAAAAATTAAGAAGCAGTCATCCACATATCTTTTGTAGACAATGGGTCTGAAGGCTGGGGGGCATTTTTCGAGCCAAGACTGTTCATGATAGCAGAGGAAGGCGTTGGCGAATGAGGGACCCAGAGGTGAACCCATAGCCACACCATCAATCTGGTTGATAAAGGATGTTATTAAACAGAAAAATAGAATCTGAGGTGGCTAAATTGATAAGTTTTGTAAATTGTCTCTTATTGAGAACCTCCTATAAATTCTTGGTTAGAAAACAAAGTATTAGAAATTGATGGACCACCTACTCCCACTGTTGATGTCCCTAAACAGAAAATTACCTGAAGATTCCCGTTACACAGGTCGACGTTCAACGGACACTTCTTGATTAGAACCCCTCAGACCCTATATTTAACGAGAACACTTGCCCATTGCCACTTTATTTTAATTCCTACTAATAACTTCAAAATTTAGTAACTTTTTCAGGTCCAAAGATTTAAAGTTCCCTAAAGAAGTTGCACCCTCGATAGTTACTTGTATAAGTTGGTGCTGGCTGTACAGCCCGCTATGTACGGACAGAACAGGCCTACAACTGTTGCCATTCAGGATTGCAAACACAAAGGGTTTTTCTGTTCCGTACCAATCTTTGCCTCTATTCCTCACCTGAATCTTTTTCATCACATACGTAGCCCATAGCACGAAAAAGCATCACTCCATCCACTTACCAAGTACGACTTCTCGATCGTTGCCTCCCACTCACTGAGATACTTCGCTTACAGAAAAATCTTGGAGCCTCTACATTCATGAATTGGAGCCGGAACTAATTCAACTCTGATTTATCTTCATTCAACTTTTATTTATTTAAGTAATTAATTTTCATTATATGTCTTTTATAACTTTCATTTTATTATACTGTTATAAATATATTGATTTTTAAGTATAGTAAGTTTAAAAAAAACAACCAATTTATTTATAATGTAGTATAAATAGTTTGGAATTTAGATCTCTGTTCTTTCATTCTTATGTTCATCCAGTATGTAATAAGGTAGTAAAACGAGGTTAGCATAATAGATTTAAATTTTTTTGGTAATTTTTTTTTGAATTTTTGTTTTATTTCCTATAATTTTTTTGTAATCTTTGTAATTTTATATAATTCAATTATATATATATATCGTATATATTTATATACTGTTTATATTAATCGTAAATACTATTGAACATTGTTGCATTTTATATCTTTTATTATTTATTATAGCTGGATTTGATGCGCTAGCTTTTCAGCGCGAAACGTTCTAAAATTATACTACTTCGGCACTCCATTCTTCGTGTTTGTCTTCCTTGTTTCTCATTCTACTAACTATATATATAATATATACTAATTATATACTATATATATAATGATATATATATATATATTATATTATATATACTATATATTATATATGATATATATATTTAATATAAAGATCGAATAAATAATAATAATAATCCATGCATTGTAGTTGTGTAGCAGTAGAAAAATAATCAATAATAAATATAATATAAAAATAAGGAATAAAAATATAATTAAATACATAAAAATAATAAATAAAAATAAAAAATGAATAATTAAAATAATAAATATATAATAATATAATGAATAATAATAATAATGAATAATAATGATTAATTAATAATTACATAATAAATAATAATAATGAATAATAATAATTCAATAAATGAAGATATAAAAAATGATTAAACTAACTTTGATATTTAATCGTCATAACGCGTCTTTCATACGCAAGTATTAATATTAATATTAATGATAATAATTATTAAATATTAATATTCAATATTAATATTAATTTAATATTAATAATAATATTAATGAATCATGATTCAATAATAATAATAATTAATAATAATAAAAACATAATAATAATAGTTAATAATAATTAATAATAATAATAATTTTTACCCACTTCAAAATTCAGACTTTACAGTCACGATGTG
>JABUQX010072630.1:7500-12986 GCA_015478945.1 Trachelipus rathkii
ATATATATATATATATATATATATATATATATATGTGTGAGTTGTGTGTCTATATATATTATATATATATAATATTATATATATAGTATATATATATATATATATATATATATTATACTATATACTATATATATATAATAGTATATATATATATATATATATATATATATATATATATATATATATATATATTAAGGTAAAACTTGAGACGCTTGATGATTTTGTATAATGGTAAATGCCTTTAAGGTTAAAAAATGAACTAAGGAAAGGGTTTAAGATCACTTAGTAAGTTTTTTAAGATATTATTACGAATTTGACTTAGTCTCACTAAGTAAATTAGTAACCAATATCTTAAAAAAAATAAAAGGATCTTAAAACCTTTCTTTCACGTTTCATTTTTTACCTTAAGGCGATTTACCATTATATATAGATATTATATATAATATATATATATATATATATATATATAGTATATAGTATATAGTAGTATATATATTTATTAGTGTGTGTGCCGCGCGGAGCTTGATGTCGTGGTGTAATAATTTTAGTACTGTGCGTGACCGGTTGATGAACCACTTTATGGGTAACGGGTGGGTGTTACCACGCACTTCGGAACCTTCTTATTTTATAAGATTGAAATATCGCCTAGCGTTTTTATATTACCACAAGCATATCCTCACAATATTGAACTTTGAGTACTTTGATGTTCTCTGTATCCCCAATCTTTGTGATTCTATTTTTTTTATCATTTATCTCTCTATCAAATCATTTTGCATTCCAATATTCTGAAAAGTTTAAAAAGAGGAGAAAAAGGTGCATTATATGTACATAAGAATGGCGGGTGGTTTTGTATGGGGGTATTAGGTTAGTTGGCTACAACTGGTGCCTACGGGATGACCCTTACATGACTGGAATTTTCAACCATAGTGTAGTCGGTCCGTCGCGGTCCATGATGCTCTAACGGGGTGTGGATTTCTGTTTGTGACGTTTTAATTGAGCCATCTTGGCTGCCAGTGGCATCCAGTGTTCAATCACTCCAGGAGTGTATACGTCGGGTCAACAGGGATTATGTTCGTGCTGAAGCCCGGCTGGCCGCTTCCTTTAGGACGTTTTGTCTAGTAGTTTTGCTTCTGTCTCACACTCGTGTGGTTTCTACTGTTTGCTCGAGCTCGTGCTGGAGCAGTGCTACCTTTTAGCTCGGTTCATTGGGTACTGCTAGATGGCTTGTAAAAATTGTTTCTACCTAATCTACTGGGTTTATAGCATACGGAGGAAACAGGTTGAAAGTAAAGTAAACAATCACGAAATACTTTGATTCAAATATGGTAATGCAAAGATTTACTATCCTCCCTGCTTTTTTTCGCATTCTCATATTCAACTCGCAAAATTATTTCATTCCTTACACTCTACATTCCCTCCCGCCAACCTTCCTCTTGGCCAACGCAATCCCTTCAAATCCGCCGTCTCCCGCCCCCTCTTCATCCCGTTTAACATCACATTCTGTGTATAAATATTTTTTTTTATTTCTTCTCATTGAGACTTAATAGTTTTCTATTCACAAGTATTATCAAAACTCATAAATGGGAAACTTCAAAGATTATTGTGTTTACTTTTTCCATTGCAGGTGTACGAGTACGTAAGTTTAACTCCCATCAGACGATGTAGGGTGGTCCACATGATTATGCATGAGACGCATGAAGATGTCACTTCAACTTCTATTTAGATTACTTCAGAGACATAATAAATTTTTGAATAATAAATAGATCTTTTCATTGAAATTAAAATATGTTTTGCCTTTTTGTTTTCTTAGTCCCTCTTCATATCTTTTCTACGTGTTGGAGCAGCGTATGGTGAAGTAAACTAAGGAGTGCTTTAGTTGGATACGTAATCCAGGGACCCGGGAATGAGTTTAAGAAAATATCGAACCTTCCTGTTACACGCAAAGTTTAATATAATCGCTTTTTCTTCATCTCTCATAGCTGACATTAACGAAAGTGCATCAGTTTTTAAGGTACATTATAGATTATTTATAGCAAATGTTTTAATCTTAGAACACTTGAACAGCTAGTAAGGCCTAAGATGCCACACTTTGGAATCACGAGACTGGTCTCAGTCAAATAAGTCAAATTGGCCCAACCCAAACAAATGCTCACGCGCAACAACACACACATCAACTCCCACTCAATAGTCCGGTTATGTACTTACTACTCTTGCACTGTGGTGACATCTAACCCACAACTTCAACACAACATTCACTCTAGCTTTTAAAATTTCGGCACCCTAGTTCCAACCCAGCTGGTCTGCGGCAAGTCGGAGTCGGGAGTCGGTAGTTTGCATGCAGGGTGGGAGTTCCGGAGTCGGATATCGGTAATTATTTGAAGAGGGTGCAGTCAGCAGTCGAGTCGTAATTTTTCAGGGGTCGAAGTCGAGTCGAGTCGAGCTCGGCTAACTTCAGAGTAGAGTTGCAGTCGGAAATTTTTAAACTACAAAGTTTATAACATTTGGTCATCTCCTACGTGAGAATGATTCTCCTTCTCAACTCATCTTCATCCGCACATGTTTATTGATCTTCCTATCTTCTCAACAATACAAATATATCAGCAATTTCTTGCTCAAACTTCGAAGATCTTTACCACCCCACGCAGCCGTCCACACTTTTTATGCCTTGTCAATTTGGATTTATATTCTAATAACCAAACTTCAACCTTATACCCCCATCTAAATATTACATAGTAACCAAATTAAAACTGAAAGGAATAGCACAAGGACTCCATGGTACCGAAGAAAAGATTAATTTCTTTAATTAAAACTAAACTTTATTTAGCTTAGCATTGTTTATATGCATCTAAACTGGTTGTTATAATTTTAACTGAAGATCAACAAACAAAAGCTAAATCTGCACTTGCAATGTGGTCCATTTGTATTAAAAGGTTGCAGGAAAGTTAAGAAGAAAAAGGAACACATCTAAGAACACTATTGTAAGTGATGAACTATCAACTATCTCGTTACTACGCTATTCTCAAGTTCATTCCTGCAAGCAAAGATTCAGAATGTTAGGTATGAAAAAGGTCTAGATATTGAATAAAGCTTATGTCGAAAAGCGTCGAATTGCTCAAGAAAAAGGTCAAGTCCTTCCTAATCCTTGCAGTATATTCCATTAACTTTAAAATAAAATTTCTTATGCTGCACTGGAAAGAAGAAAAACTTTATATAATGCTGAACCATAAAACCTTGGAAATGTACAAAGAAGGCTGAAATTGCTATTACTGCTCTACCTTCATAAGGCAAGTTAGCGTGGAACTGTCTTTTCTTGACATCTTCGCAGTTGGGAAAGCAGAGGTAGGGAGGAAAAATGAATGGAAGAATGAGAACTTTTTAAGAACTTTTTAAGAACTAATCATTTTATATATGAGCCGACTGCGATTCATTCAATAAATAATTTACGTAATGTATAGTTTTAAATTATATATACTATATATATATATATAATATATATATATACGTATATATATATATTATATTAAGTATATATATCATAGATATATATATAATAATATATATAATCTATATATAACAATAGACCCCTTCCTAAATTATTTAAGTTATCAAAATATTTTGTGGCTTAAGTCTCTTATTATAATTTTTATAAATAATAAAACTAATGGTAAATTCAAAACAAATTAAGAATCCTATGTTCCTTTATAATAGAAATCACGGCAAATACTCTGGTCAATGTTGGTGAACTGTCGAATGTAACAAGTTATAAAACCATCATTGTTCATATATATATAATAAATATATATATATACTATATATACCCGTAGCCACTAATTTATATAGCCGGTCATAGTCATTCCTATAACCCCGTCACCGCCCTCAAACCCACCATAAACCTGATTTATCCTACTTATCCAGCACGACGAGCTTTATACATATATTCGTATTATACCTCAATACTATATAACATCACCTATATATACCAGCCCTAATTTATATATATACCTCCCAATTATACCTAATAATATATATATAATAGTAAACTGACCCCTTGACCAATCCACATGAACGTATATTCGTACATACTGTTATATATATTTTTCTTCTGTTTCTTTTTAGGGATGGCCAAAAATATCGATATATTCGATAATATCAATATTTTTGGCTCGATATATCGATATTTTGGGCGGATATTTTCTTAGGTGATATTTTCGATTGTTTCGATAATATTTCGTAATATCGCGATTCTATATTGCTTTCAAAAATTTTTTTAAGAAAATGCGAATCGAAATAAAAATGGGACAAATCTTATCCCCCTCTCCCGACACCGCTGAAAGTGAGTGAGAGACCTCTTTTTAAACTGGGAACCTCTTAGCTCAGACATTATCACTTCTTGTATTCTTCTATTTCTTTTGGTCTGTGGATTTTCGTTCGCTTTCAGAGTTGGTCGTGTATAGAAATAACCCAACCGAAAAAATTAGGCGTTTTAGATTTTTTCATCTTATTCGGGAACCAAAAAATAGGGAAGGGGGGGGGATCGACATGGCACACCACATAGTCAAAATTGTCTTCTTCTGAGTATTCACTAATCCACTATTCAGTTAGTTATTCAGTGATAAAGTGGATAATGTGACCCAATAAAATTTTGGAATTATAGTAAAAATGCTTTCCCAGCTATGTTTATGTTAACAATAAATGTTACTGTAAATGCGACGTCAGTCTTCGTCAGAACGAGCAGTTTGCATTTTATTAAACAATGTTTGCTCAAATGAAAGGAGATAGTTGAACTTCCGAGCATATCAAATCAGTTAGTCTTTTAGGATTAACTGAGCCCACATATAGAATGGGATACCAGGCCTAATCTCGGGCTGTCTGTAACTGATATTTTTTCACACTGATAATAATCCCATATACTTATATCTCTTCCATAAATTATCTACCCTTAAACCTTACATGATCAAACCTATTACTATACCCATAATTTCATACTTACTTTTATTTTATTATATTATCCCATATTATATAATTCTCTATATCCTCTTATTTCCCCTCTCATAACCCGATATCTTACTTCATCATCCCTCTATATATTTTTTACATACTTGGCCACATGTCTCGGTAACTAGTAACCGCGACTCGCATGTTTCAACTCCCGTAAGAGCCTGTATTTCTCGTCCTGATTTTACGATGTTAGCTCTGATTGGAGTTGTGCTACAGCTGTCAAGTGTGGACGAAAGATCGAGAACTCTTTTGCAGAAATCGTTCTCTATAATACTCTACTATCTAAGTGTTATGAACAGGACTCCAGCGCTCTTGTCCGGGTTGGAGTTTTATATCCTGCTCACAGTCTTAACTTATCTCTCGATCACCTTCCATCTTCATACCACCTCGACTATTCTAGACATCAATTTATCTTATAATTTATTTCACTATTCTAATCCTTTTTACAAAAAGTCGTCTTATATTAAGCTTACATATGCGTGATCTAA
>JABUQX010072631.1:0-7500 GCA_015478945.1 Trachelipus rathkii
ATGAACTGTCTAACTTGGTGTGCTGTTTTAGGTTGAGGATACTTTATTCCTTCAAGAGTCGTTTTTTAGGGTTTCAAGCCCTGGTTGGAGACTATGTGACCTAGAAATTTAACCTCTGTTTCCAAGAGATAACTTTTAGACAGTTTTAGTTTTAATGCTGCCACCTTAAATGCTGTCAAAATCACTTCTTTCAAGTTATTATATAGTAAGAAAGATGTATTTCAATAAGTATGTCGCTGTATAAAATTAGTAGTACACATTCTACATAAGTATAATATATATATATACCCTGAAATATCTTGCCAAGTTATTTGAAGAAATGTGGACCACCCAACTCAACCTTTTCGGCTTCACACTCGAGCGCAGTCGCGAGCTCTGAGTATATATGTAGATATAATGTAGCATATAGACCTTAGTATATTCATTAATTCCAATATAGAGGTACATTTCACATAGAAAACCTCCAAATTAGGGTACAAGGTGTTGAATATAAACGTCGACATATATGAGTCTTTCTGAGATATCTAATATTCTCCATTTACCTATACCTATGGAATTATATAAATATCATATGAAATCTATAAGATCAGATAGTGGACATAATATGAGCATATATATTAAATAAGTATAATATCACCTTAGTAATAATTAAGTACTTAAATATAATGTTTTTACTATTACAGAATGGGAAATAATATATAGAGGAAAGTAATATATTGTAGTTATTATAGTGTATATATATATATGTTAAATTATTATAATATTTCTGATTAAATCTGAGATATAACAAAATATATATATATACACCTTCATATAGTGAACAGCATTCTATATATATATATATATATATATATATATATATAGGTGGTTATATTCAGTTAATTGGATACAACTAAACAGGTGTAAAAAAATATATAGGTGTAATATATATATATATATCTCATATCTTGGATTAAATATCTATAATATCGGTCGTTACACATATATAAAGGATAACGAAGGAGTAACATGTAAACAGCTCTTTTCTAATTGGTTAGCTCAAATTTTGCTTTTCTTGTTCCTTTTCTATTCTCAGACTATCTTACATATCAATAAATATATACCTTGTTATAAACGCTTATCGGAAAATCGATGCTACAGATAAATTAAATGGTTTTTTGAAAGAGACACAAAAAATAAAGCGGAAAAATAAGAATGGCTAGAAAACTTTTCCGCGTTGCTTTTCACACTGCCAACAACTATATGACCAATCTGGCACTACCGGATGAGCGTATAGAAAAATCAGTTGTTCGTCATAAAAGAGACGTGCGAATAGATCTTTGTGAGCAGGAGAGTAGGAATTATTTCTTTGTCACACTTCTTTTGTAAATGCCCCTATTATACATAAATACACATATGTGACAATCACGCCCTACTACTAATACTTAAAAATGGATATTCAATCAAAAATTACTTAGAGTGCGTGATTAATAATCCGTGATATTTCGTTTAACGTAGAGAGATGATGAGTTATCAAAAATCACGACACTCCTGAATTTCTATAATGTATTTAAATACAGACACTATAGTAATAAGTAGGATTTAATATTATTGGCTATGGACAGTTCTATATATACATTTATTTATCCAAATATTACAAATGTGTTGTCACTTAATAGTATGTCAAATATATATATCTATATAAAAATATACAGGTATTTTCATAATATATACATACAAATATAAATATCGTTTACCTTGCACAATAATTTTTTTTTGTTTTTTGTATATATAATTATTTATATATATATATATATATATATATATATATAATATATATAATATAATATATATAATATATATATATATATCATATATATATATATTGTAGGTTTATTTATTGTGTAAGTTACTTAATCTAAGATAATATTTATATAATTAAACATATATATATGTATATATAATATTATATATATATATATATATTATATATATATATATATATATAAAAGTAAAGTAGCATATATATATATATAGTTATTATAATAATATATATTGCCCAAGTAGAAGCGTAAAAAAATTAGATGATGTAGATGATCGTAAGAGCATAAGATTATGTACAGTTGGACATAAAATAAGTACGACAAGAATTATGACCAGTATATTGAAGTAGAACTAATAGTACTCAGACTGCAATTAGAGAAGAGTATGAGATACAAATAATAAGTAGATGAAGTGTTTTCCATTGAAATAATGAAGGTAGAAAAGCAAACAAGATGTGAAATAGGTGAAATAGATGTATGATGAAAAAGTAAAGCATAAGAAAAGTAAAGAGAGGTATAACCGTAGACAATTAGAATAATAAAGTAAATACAATATACATGCAAGTATATGTCAATTGTAGCAATATTAGTAAAATAATAATAGTATATGAAGATAAATAGTTAGAAGTAACATTAATTTCAGAGAGAAAGGATGTAAAGATAAAACAAAACAAGATAATAGACAAATACAAATCAAATAGCTACAATAAAATATACCCTAAATAATGTTATACATCATGCATGACGTATGATTGGCCGCTAACTATAAATATATTGGGCGGAAAAGGGGTTTAAATTCAAAATGACCGCTAAATTTGCTTTTAAGAAGGATTAAAATATTAGGGCTTGAGAATAGCTTTCTATTTGTAAACTCTAATTATCTTGAGTTAGTTCATTAAATAACACAAACAACAACACACGACACACACCACCACACACACACACACACGCACACGAACACCACACATATATATATATATATATAATAGCTATATAATAATATTAATATCTATATATATATAGGACATATATAATAAATGTATTAATATATATATAAATATATTTAAAAATAGAATGAATAGATATTTATATTGTCGATTAAGGAGAGTTATATAAATTAAAAATATAAAAGGAATATTTATATATCTATCATTATAATATACTTTTTTTTTTAATATAGTATATATATATATAAGTTATATATATATATAAATATATAAATATATATATATATAAATATAAGTATATATAAATAAACTATAATATAGATACCTAATTACAATATAAATATATATAATAGGGAATAGTTATTAACGGTGCTTATTTGATATGAGGGTAACTTTATTATATTATTTAACTATATCCATTTCAAACATATTATATGTTTATTATCCCCTATACCTATATAATACTATATATAGGAATATATATATTATATAGTAATTAATCTTTATGGTAAACTTACATGAGTGAATAATCTATAGTAATCATATTTCACTTTGATGCCAATATTTAATCATATAATTATATATAATGAGCTCTATAATATAATATATATATATACATATTATATATATATTTTATAAATATATATATATATATATATTAGCAACTGGTGGGAAACACTCAATGAGATCCCTTGCTATGAGATACCGATTATATGTTCAATATTTTGTTAGTCATAGCCTGACCACCATAAACAATAGCTCTCCACCTCAGTACGTCACACCTAGTATACTTGTTTAAAGAAAGTATTAAACAGGCGGTGGGTTCAATCCCAGAGAAGGCTGTTAATCTCTTTACCTTCTCATTATATTTTCTTTCTTTAAACATCTTATCTAATGCGATATTTGCAATATTTATACATCTAATATATATATATAATATATAATATATTATATATATATATATATATATATATATTATATATATATATATATATATATATATAAGTATATATATAGTACAAATGTTGCAGACCTGCAATCAACTTATAGTAAAGTCTTTAAAGACCGAGACCTCATTAAATCTTTTTACTATATATAATATATATATAATATAATATATATTATATATATATATATTTTAATTATATATTATATAATATATATATATATATATATATATATATATATACATATAAATTATATATATATAATATATATATATATATTATATATATATAAATATATATATATTATATTTATATTACTATATATATATATATATATAATATATATATATATAGTAATTATATAAATTAATATATATATATAATAAATGGATATTTAAGAGATAGATATTGTATATTTGTTAGAAATATTTTATGTTATATATATATATATATTTATTATTATATAATTGGTTATAGGTACGATGATATAAAAATATGCATGTCTGCATTGCTTGCTTTTGCATAAACCATTTGTATATAATCGAGGTCTTTGTTATTCATAGACATTTCAATATAGAAAGAACTTGCATTATAAGACATGTTGTTTACATGTTAAATTTAACTTGAAATAATAACTTTATTATTAGCAATGAAAAATTATATATTTCTTCCAAATCTTGAAAAATTACAATAAAAAAAGTTTTATTGTATATGCAATTTTCAAGCTCCGTACAGAGAAGATTTTTTTTCCTTTTTATTTTTATTAGCATTTTTTTTTATCATCTTGCTATCGGACTTGTTGCTGCTACATATAAGGTTGAACTTCTTTTGACGCTAAAAATGAAAAGCTTTAGAATTTTTTCTTTTTTTTGGAAAGAAAATTTTTTTGAAATAAAAAAAAGATAATTACTTAAGGAAAAAAGGCACGAAGAATTTTAAATTTGTTGCTCCTCTAAAGTTGGTACTTTTTTGCCGAATCTATTTTTAAAATTCAGCTTATTTTTGTACCTTCCAAGAATTTTTTGATAACATTTTAATTACGCTTTCTCTATTATCTATGCTTTGGATACATATACATATTCTTAATATAATATTATTTCTAGCTTTTAAAAATACAGAATAGATGTAAAATCACTGTTATGGTCAATTTAAATACATTTTCCACTTTCATTCTTAACTACTTAATACAAAAAGAAAACCGTTAAAACCGTTAAAACTCTTATCGAAAAACCATGATCAGAATTTTTGGGAGAATAAAAAGCAAAAAGTAATTGGGGAAATTTTCCCCCTTTCGTTTTAAACTTCAAAACAATAATGACAAGAACTTAATCACTAAAAATTTTATGTAAAAAAGCAATTTATTAAAACTCTTCAAATATTTTTTTTTTATTTTACAGCTTTTCATAAAAAGTCTTATTTAATAAAACATAAAAAGTTGTTTTATAAATGCATCTGAAGAGCTATTAATAAGTAATGGTAGATAAATAATTATAAAGTAGAATTATGAAAGTTTAAAGAAGTCAATAATAGTGTAGATAAAGTAGGCGTATGTAAAAGTAGACGTGAACAAATATATAGCAGATCTATATTATATATGTTATCGTTATAATGTAGATTATTTATATATTATATATATATATATATATATATATATATATAATATATAATATATATATTATATATATATATATATATATATATATAATATATATAATATATATATATATTATATATATATATATATATATATTATATTATAATATAATATATATATATAATATACATATATAAAAGTGAAATAAAAGTTTAGATATATATATATAATATATTATATATATATAATATATATAATATATTATAAATATAACGTATATATATATATATATATATTATATATATATTATATAATGAATGAATGTAGATGCGGAAATGTCCTTTTATCCATTTATCTTTCTGTTTATTTTTAAAATAGCAAAGTATTATTTAGCTTGCTCTTATGCCTTCGCTTTCAATTCATCTATAATTTCTTTGTGTTTTATATTTGTCAGTTTATGTTGCTTATCTTTCTTCTACAAATTAGATTTTCTCTTAATTTAATTCCTTACATTTTTTTACAAACACTGACATAATTAATTTGGGGTTGACAGACGCAACGGGTGCGGTGCGGTGCGGTGCGGTGCGGTGCGGTTGCGGTGCGGTGCGGTGCGGTGCGTGCATCGCGCGGTGAGGTGGCGGCGCGTAGGAGTACTGTGCATTCTTCAAGATATAGACCGGTGGTGCTGTTGGCACTTAATTCCAGTAGTCCTGTGTGGTGTTTTTTATTTTAATACAGAGTTGCGGTGCTTGGTTGAAGTGCGGTGCGGGCGTGGTGCAAATTGAAACCTAGAGCTGCGTTGCGGGGCGAAAAAAAATCATTTGTTGCGGTGCGGTGCAGTGCAGTTTAAAAAATTCTGGTGCTCGGCAAAACTTTATTGGCATATGTCTTGTTACAAAAGACAAGAAACAACAAACATAGATGTTGATACTTGTAAAATGACGTAAAAATGGAACTCGCATCTAAGAAACCCAATAAAGTAAAATAATGATTCAGAGGTGGTATTTATTATTGTAGCAAGTTTGAAAAATTACAATAAAAAGAAAAAGAAATTTGAAATATTTTGAAATTTTCAACGCACGTTTGGATTTTTTATTTATTTTTTTTTATTATTTTTTTTATTTTTTATTTTTTTTTTTTAATTTTTTTTTATTTTTTTATTTCTTTTTTTTTTTTTTTTTTTATATAAATTTTTTAAATGACTCGTTATCTCTTTTTTTTTATTAGTTACCAAGTTTGAAACTTTATTCACGTAAATGAAAAGAAGCTTTTTCATTTTCTTTACCCCACTTTTTTGAAAAGATTTTTTTTTTTTTTTTTTTAGAATAAATCTAAAAAAAAAAAAATGGAAAGATAAAATTTAAATTTGTTGCTCCTCTAAAGTTGGTACTTTTTCTCGAATCAATTTTTAAAATTCAGTGTCATTTTAGTACCTTTTCCAAAAATTATTTTTAATAAGCAATTTTATTCCGTTTTTCAGTACATGTTTCCGGATTTACAATATATTATGTATATATAAATATAAACATAGATATATATATATTATTATATTATATATCTATATATATATATTCTAATATATATATATATATATAATATATATATATATATAATATATATAATATATATTATATATATATATATATATATATATATATAATTCTTATATAATGAATATTTGTAACTTTAAAACCAACAAACGCAGTAGATGTAAAACTCTTTGCTGTTGTTAAATTTATTTTTTTTTTTCTTTTTCCTTTTTAATCCCTCTTACACTTACATATATTAAGAAAATTGTTGAATACCGTTATGCGGAAAATCGTGCTCAGAAATTTTTTGAAGAGAAAAAAAATCGGAAAAAGGATTTGTGAAACTTTCCCTTTTCTTTTAAACTGCCAAACTATGATGCCTAATTGCCACAGAAAATTCATGCCAGAAAGTCTGGAATAGACTTTGCAAATAGGTTATTTTTTTCATAGTTTTTGTAAATGCCTATTTAATAAAATGTAAAAAGTAGGCCTATACTAATACTTAAAATGGATATTATCAATATATCGATTAATAGTCGATCAAAGTAGACGTTAAATTACGAACCTAAATTTCGAAAGTTCATAATTCAGAACAATAAAGTTGATAAAGTAGGCTGTCGTATATATAAAGTAGACGCACAATATTAAAGTAGGCATAGTTATGTTAGACATAAATTAAGT
>JABUQX010072631.1:12500-17500 GCA_015478945.1 Trachelipus rathkii
CCCAAGTTGGTATCTTTTTTTTCTCTGAATCGATTATATTTTAAAGTATGGAGTTCATTTTTATTACCTTCTTTTCAATATTTGCTAGTTGGTAATATTAATTTACAGTTTATAAACAGTAATTGTTATTCAGTTTTATATTAGACTATAGGTATAATAGGGTTTTATAACTTATGAGGTATTATTTATCTAGGGGGCATAATATTATAATTTATATATTTTTTCAGTGGATATTATTATTATATGAGGGTACCTTATTGTTTTTAGAATAAGTTTATATATAAAACACTAAAGATAGAGGGATAACTATATTATTATATATACTTTTACTATATATATATATATATAATATACTATTATAATATCTTATAATTTCTAGTATGAGAAATTTTTGTACCGAGCCGTAAGTTGGCTGGAAGTTTTTCTTTCTTCTCATACATCTTAACTAAAAGTTCTTCTATTTCTTGGGCATCGAAATAGCTACTACATTCTTTACAGTTCCATAATATATATATAATATAATATTATATATATCTAATAATAAAATATAATATATATATAAATAACATAATAATTCACTTAGTAACAGTATTTTTATTTACGATGATTATAAGGTGATAGTATTTAATAAATACGGTATTTTATATATTCATATATATTATATATAGTATATATTTTATATATATATATATTATTATATACTACTAATATCCTATATATTATTAGTATTAAAATGTTAAGAGTATATATATATATATAGTATATTATTAAATACTAATATAAAATAATATATATATATATATATATATAAATAATAAGGTACTTATAAATATGTTATTAATAATATTTGATACCAATAGTAATACGTGTATCAATTTTTATATCAATTCATTAAATTATTTACTGGTAGAGTTATTATTAAAGCTAAGTGACTTCAATATATATATAAGCATATAATATATAATTAAATGTATAAATACTATTAATATTATTATATATATACATAAATTAGTACTATATGATATGATAATACCTAATTAAAATATCAATACTAATAATATATACTAAACATGTAATATTATATATATAAACTTATCATTTATTAGTAAATATATATAAAATATAGTATTATAAATACTAAATATAATATAATATGTATAGCTTGGACTATTCTTATGAATAATATTTGTTTAACATTAATGAATCAAATCGACTATTATTCACTTGTACTATCGTGTTGTTAATCTTAAATTCTCACTGAATCTTTTCTTTTTCTTTTAATCTTTTTACAGTAATTCCAAAAAAATTGTTTTAATTCTAGCCTTCATTCTTACTCTTCTTTTTAGATTAAAAAAAAACGAAAAGGAAATAGTGCGAACAACTTTTCCCTTTCTTTTAAACTGACAAACTAACATGATGCTAATTGACCACTGAAAATTCACCTGTCGAAAAGTCTGAGAATAAGACTTTGAAAAATAGGTATTTTCTTCCCACACTCTCTTTGTTAAATGGCTATTTATAAAAGGTGGAAATGTCAGGTCCCATACTAATACTTAAAATAGATATTTTATCATATTATTAAGATTATAAGCCTCGTTTCAAAAGTGTGTGTAGAGAAACTTGTAGCATTGAGAACTGAAATTGCGAAGTTGACAAATGCATGTAACTATATAAAGTTAATATTAACGAAAAAGACCTAGTTATATACTTTACTTTTCAAGATTGAACGCAAAATATGAGAAAGATAAAGAGAAGTTTATTGTTAGTGTAGAACATGGTAATTAAGCGGCCTTTATCACAGTAATATGGAGTTGACCAATGTTCTGAATGGTAACTCAGTAATCGGAGGTAATAATAGGGCCAAAGACGTGCGACATGATAGTATCATCAAAGTAGATTTTTTTTTTTATTTTTTTTTTTTTTTTTTTTTAATATTACCATGTTAACGGGCAATGCCCTTTTCAAAGGAGGGGGCGAAAAAAAAATAAAAAAGATAAATAATAATAATAAATAAAAAAAATTAAAGTAAAGAATAGAAATATATAAAATAAATGGAAAAGTAAGGAAAAACCGCCCACTGACCTTGCACTATAACGCAATTCCTTCAAGGTAGGGGCACAGACGGGGACTTAAATAGAAAGGAAATGAATTATAACATTGGCGGAATAAATAGCAAAAATAGATAAGGTATAAAGCGAGGTTCCAATAAAACAGTATGGTGGCTGAAAGAAAGGGAGGAAAAGACCAACAAAAAAATCCGAGTGATCTCCCACGTTGAATCCTGCCAATATTGAAGTGAAGTGGGAGATAGTTGTGAAAATATATTAAGAGGTAGGATAACACACATAAAGAAAAATCAAATGCTACTAAAAGCTAAACAATAAAGGCAAATACTCTTTAAATTAACCCACAATTATACTTTTTTATTTTGAATGATTATATTTTCCACGAGAAAATACTGATGAATAAGGAACGTAAAACAGTAGTATAATAATAATTATTAGGAAATATTTAATGGCTCTCGTAAATATTCAAAAAATTAAAACTATACAATATTTGTGACGGGGGAGATAACTTTTATTATCGGTTGTATAATTTCGTTGTGTTGTTTAAATACCATGATATGTTAGGATATACTAATAAAGAAATAATACGACTTTAATATTAGAAATATGTATATAAATATATTTAGATATACTTTTACCATGGAACAGGGTTATCTAACCCCCTCTTATACACTATTAAACCCCAAAAGCACTATTAAAATATATTCATTAATGTAATTTAATCTTAAGCTGTCTTAAAAGACTAATATTGAATAAAAAACGCTGTATTTCCATTAAAGCGCGTCCAATCTCATCCGCTTAGGATTAGCAAACTATCTAATGTCTATGCATTATTATGGACATTGAATAACAAGTCATGAGCCTACTATTATACACCAATCCGATCACATAACTAACCATACACACATACTATCTATCATCAATAAATATATATACACACACTACACACACGCACACACACACAACTTTAATTATTATTATAATTAATATATAATATATATTAATATATATTAATTATATTCATAATATTATAATATATATAATAATTATATATATATATATAATATAATTAATATTAATATTATATATATATTAAAATTATAATATATATAATATATATATATATAATATATAATACTATTAAATAATAATAATATATATGTATATAATAATTAATTAATTTAATATATATATAATAATATATTATAATAAAATATAAATATAATATATATATAAATAATATATATATTAATATATATATATATATATAATATATTATATATATATAATTATATATATATAGTAATTATTATAAATATATATATATATATATATTATATATATATAATATATATATATATATTAATATAATATATAAATAAATAATAATATTTTAATTAATTATAATATTAATTATATATAATATTAATATATTAATATTATTTATAAGTGTTGGATAGAATATATATAATATGTCAACCGCAGACAGCTAAAATAGCGGAGCAACGCAACGTATTGAACAACCGCAACTGCAACTAAGCAAACCGCGGTTGTCACTGTCCATACATCACAACCGCAAAACTGCAAATACGCACGGTTGTCACTTATTTCTTCATAATCGCAATATCGGTGTTAAGTGATGTATTATCTTTTTTTTTAAATTCTCTCTAATGCTAGTAAAACTCTCGTCTCTCTCTTCTCACTCTCTCTCTCTCTCTCTCTCTCTCTCTCTCCTCTCTGCTCTCGCTTCTTGTTCTGTTCTCTCTCTCGAATCTCTCTTCTCTTTCTTTATAAAGTAATAAAATCAGGGAATTCTGAATGTAACAATTCCTACCCTATCAAAAAAGGAAAACATTCGAAGCCTACAGACAAACTAACTGTTCTTGATTTTATTACTAATTGAAAAAATGTAATTACGGCCTATCGCGAATATTTGAAGAGATTACTAAAAAGTTATGCTTTCATTCTTCTCTATATCACAAGTAATTCCCTTTTATTGTGTCGTTAAACAATATTGCTTTCACCGAGCCGTCAGATTTGAGGATGAAGAGGGAAATTAAATCCAGCTGTACACAACAAAAATCTTCGGAGTTAACTCGAAGATTTAATGTAATATTGTCCGAAGATTTCTGTATTCCATCGAACGTATCTAGATCTCATATAAAGGGAAATTTTTTTACAAACTTCTATGCTTTGAAAGGGGAAGTTCGGGAACAAATAACAAAACAATGTAAGTGACTTTCTTCAGAATATAGAAAATATTTATCTATAAACAGACATCCTTAAAGAAGTTAAACTACAGAAATAAGGCACCTTCAGACATCCAAGCCAAAAAATCTGTTTCAAAACACATGAATGCTCATTTAGCATTAATTAGTGATGATGACTACAGAATAAGTTTAATGAAAGTGTTTGGATGAAATAGCAATATCAAAAAAATAAAAAGATCGATCTAGAACAGTGGTCTCCAAAGTGGGGTACGCGTACCCCGGAGGGTACGCAAAGTGATACTTGGGGGTACGCCAAAGAGTAGGCTGCAGATCCTTTGCGAGTTTAATGAGCGCGTATCAACGCTTACTGCGAGGTTCTCTCATTGGTCGTTTATTATTTATATATTATATTATTATGTGTATGTTATTTTATATATTATATCATGTGAATATTATATATTATATTATAGGCCTGTAGGGGGTACAACTTATACTTATTTTCTTCTTTGGGGTACGCGATCAAAAGAGTTTGGAGACCGCTGATCTAGAAGATGATGCTCTAACGAACAAAACTTCAAAGAGTTGAAAATGATGTCTAAAAAATATTTGTCATGCCCATCTAGTAGTATACCAAGCCAACAACTTTTCAGCGGTGCTGGATTAATTTATGACGAGAAAAGGATGAGATTAACATGAGAAAATGCAGAGAACTTTTATTCCTTAA
>JABUQX010072631.1:22500-25000 GCA_015478945.1 Trachelipus rathkii
TGCCAGAAAGCCTAGTATAAACTCTGCTAATAGAATTTTCATTTAAAAGCTATAATAAAAGTCTATTTAATAAAGCATAAGAAGTATGGCTGCTGTAACATTAATATCTTGATTATAAAGTAAAGTAGATATATAATTATAAAGTAGAATTATAAAAGTTTAAAGTAGACAATAATTATATAGATAAGTAGGCGAAGATAAAAGGAGACATCAAAACAAAGAGACATAAAACTATGAAGCTTAATATAAAATAATTAAGATATATTATTAAATATATATATTTATGCTAGACATATATAAAATGGATATAAATTATTATATATATATATATAATATATATATATATATAAATATATAATATATATATAATAGTATATATATATATATATATATATATATATTTATATATATTAATAAATGAATGTAAGTTGCAATTGTTTTTTATTTCATTTTAATCTTTCCTGTTATTTCTAAACGTAGCAAAAGAAGACTTAAGTTACTTCTTATGAATCAATTATTAATTTATAATTTTTTTTCGATGTGTTATATTTTCCAGTTTATGTTGCTTATTCTTTTTCCTACAAATTAATTTTCATCTTAATTTTACATCCTTACTTTTGCCAACATGATAATTAATAGGCGTTGACAAAGCAACGGGTGCGCGGTGCGGTGCGGTGCGGTGCGGTGCGTGGTGCGGTATGGTAGTAGTTTCTGTGGGGTGTTTTTTTTTTTAATTATAGAGTGCTATGCTGGTGAGTGCGGTACGGAGCGTGGTGCAAATGAACGTGAAGATACGTCCGGTGCGAAAAAAAAATCATTTGTTGCGGTGCGGTGCAGTGCACAAAATTCTGATGCTCGGCAAAACTTTATTGGCATATGTCTTGTTACAAAAGACATGAATAAAAATAGTTTACACCATTTATAGATACATACAACACGTTATTTAACAATATAAGAAATTCACATAATTTAATTACATTTCACCAAATGAAAATATATTTCTTTCAAATCTTGAAAATTACAATAAAAAAGAAAAAGAAATTTTCAAATATTTTAAATTTATCAAGTCAGTTTTGAATTTTTTTTTTTTTTTTTTTTTTTTTTTTTTTTTTTTTTTTTTTTTTTTTTTTCTCTATTTTTTTATTTATTTATTTTTTTTTATATAAATTTTCTTATGACTCGTTATCTCTTTTCTCTATAAGTTATAATTTTTTAACATTCCGCTAAGTGTAAATTTACAAGGAGCATATAAATTAAATTTATTTATTTGAAAAGATTTTTTTTTCTTTTTAGAAATAAATCTGAAAAAAAAAAAAAAAAAAATGGAATAAATTAAATTTAAATTTGACTGCTCCTCTAAAGTTGTACTTTTTTCGAATCAATTTTTCCTAAAATTCAGGTCATTTTAAGTACCCTTTTCCCAAGCAATGATTTTTAATGCAATTTATTACGTTTACCCCAGTAAAAGTACATGTTCGGACATATTTATATATTATATATTATAAATATATATATTATAATTATATATCTAAATAAAGTATTTATATATATATATATATATATATATATATATATATAGAAACATATATATATATATATATATAATATATAATTCTCTTATGAAATAGATTTGTAACTTTAAAAGAATACAGCGCAGTAGATATTAAAAAATCTTTGCTGTTGTTAAATTTAAATTCTTTTTCTTTTCTTTTTCTTTTATCCTCTTACACTCTACATATATTAAGAAAACTTGTAAACATAATCGAAAAAATCATGCTCTCAGAAATTTTTGAAGAGGAAAAAAATTGAAAAGGATTTGTGAAACTTCCCCTTTCTTTTAAACTGCCAAACTATGATGCCTAATTGGCCATGAAAATTCAGTCGAGAAAAAGGTCTGGAATAGACTTAGCAATAGTATTTTTCATATTTTTTGTAAATGCCCTTTTTAGAAAATGTTGAAAAGTAGCCTTATACCTACAAAACTTAAAAGGGGTATTATCAATATATCGGTTAATAAATCGTTCCATAGTAGATGTTCAATTACGAACCTGAATTTCGAAATTTAAATACAGAATAATAAGAGATAAAGTTGCCTATCGTATATATAAAGTTAGACGCAATAATAAAGTAGACAGTTATAAGTTAGACAGTAAAGTAAGTAGACAATTATAAAGTAAGTAAGTAGTAGACTATTTAGTAAAGTAGATGAGAGAAGTAGACAATAAAATAAAAAGTAGATGACGTTTATTGAATAATGAAGAGATAAACAAACAGATAGTGAAATATGTAGAAATAGATGTAGATGTAAAGTAAACCTAGAAAATAAAGCAGTTAAAATAGACTAGGGATAATTAAAATAAGAACATTATACAACAAATAGATGTCAGTTAGACGAAAATAAGATGGCAGTAAGGATAAAAAGGTAGAAAAGTAACATAAATAAAGTAGAAAACAAAACAAAAAAATGTAACAAAGTATAAATAGTAAACATAAAATAACC
>JABUQX010072632.1:0-2500 GCA_015478945.1 Trachelipus rathkii
ACAGAAGAGAAGAGAGAGATTGATAATACAATTTGCAAAGGAGGAGGACCACAGAATTTGGATTATGGACCAATCACTCAAACTTCCACTGCAAAAATGTATTCCGAGTTTTAAAACTAGGTACATTAATTCTTAGGAGTATTCGATTTTAAGCCACTATACATACTGTTCCTTTATCTTGCTAAATTCCACGATTACGCCAGCCTCGTGAGGCCATAAGATATATAGATAGATATCGCGCTCAATATCTATATTATAGTCCTTCGAAACGAGCTAGAGCTAGGTTTGGTTAGCTTACATTAGGTTGTTATTTTTTTTTTATTTTTTTTTATTTTTTTTTATTTTTTTTTTTATTTTTTTTATTTTTTTTTTTTTTTATATTTTTTTAATAGCTTTTTTTATTTTTTTTTATTAAATAACATCTGTTTCGTAGTTCGATTTTATATATTCGATATATTTTATTTTAATTTATCAGGAAATCTGCGTTATTAAATTTTTAGTTAATATATAATATTAATATTTTGAAAATTATTAATATCTATATATAATTATGTGGCGTATATTATTGCAATGAGCAACTATTAATTGGAAAGACATCAAAGAAAGAAAATCATGAGTTTAGGTTACTGATTATATATTAAATAAAAATATTAGAATTTTACCAATTATACATAAATATATGTTAATTTATCTTTATGATATATATATATATTATTTAAATGTATATGAGTATAATAATTTTATATGATATTATATATAATATATATATATATAATATTAATTAATATATAATAATATATATATATATATTAATATATAATATATATATTATAATATATATATATAATAATAATTAATATGTAAATATACCGGCATAAATTTTTTAGACTGATTACCATGAGAGTCGAAATATTTTGGATGTCTATTAAATTATATTTGGTGAACATAATGAATTATTAAAAATAGATTATTCGAGAAAACTTTGTGAAAAATGATTTTACAGTTTTAGTAATTATGTTAATCATAAACTAATATTTTACTGAGTTTGATAGTAAAGTATATAAATATAATAGGTTTTAGTGAAAAATGTAAACATTCCAACACGAGAGCATAGAAGAAACAGACAATCTACTTCAAAACTGTTATTATTGTAAAAGATGGTCGTTATGGTGATGTGTAGAGCAAGAAGAATAAGAGCACACATGCACACAAAAGTAGAAGAGTATATAAGAAGACATTTCTTCCATGGAACTATGCAAGGAATTATCCATAAAGTCGTAAGGTAGAACGTAATGTATGTGTCTATTTAAGTTAAATCTTTACAACCTGAGTTCTTGTGCTAAATTCTTTTGTGTTTGACCTAATACACAACATCATATCTAATTATTTATTGGTTGTCTATATCCGTCTAACGGCGCAACCGAAACCACACACAAGCCAATGCTAGGTTAGGTTCTATGAGCAGTACCTCACTACGTTTGAGCTATGAGCGAGATTGAACAGTCGTATTATTTGTCTGAATTACTCACATGTACGGCTTTGAAACGTGACAGGATAATGAGAAGTATCGATAAAGATTATGGTTAACTGGCTTACAACATAACTCTTTATATAATAAAATGGCAGTAGAACCGTATAAATAAGTATTATTTATGAGAATTGACGAACATATTCTACATGAATAGTACTGGAGTATAATGACTTAATAGTTATAAAAATATTAAAGGAATAACTACAATATAACTACACCTATATATGTTAGTACGAGAATTAATAATGAGTAATATATATATATATACATATTATAATAAAATTAACAAAGTATTTAATAAGAGAATGCAAATTTAGTAATTGGAAACATCACATTTAAATAATAACAACTCTTCCACAAACAGCTACTCCTTCCATTAAACATTTCAGCACATTGTTGACCAAAACAACCAACTGTATACAATAAATGCACTGTCTGTTTATGTTACGCATTACAATGTTACTCATTGACTGTGTGCGTTTTTTACGTGTTTCTTTCGTTATTGAATATGGAACGTAATTACCACGTGTATTCATACTCTGAACTAGCTGGACATGCATCTAATGTATGGGATAGCACGCTGCAATAGTTCTGCAGCAAGACGTTTGCACCAAGAGAAATATCCCAACCGAATTTGTCCAAGCGCAAGGTTTTTGCCACTATTCATCAACGCCTGTCTGAAACAGGGTATCTGCAGTCCAAAGAGCACACTAATGCAGGCAGACCCCGATCTACTAGGACTGTTGATTTAGATGAATTAGTTCTTAATGAAATTTCTTAGCATCCTGAAAAGAGCATGCGAGAATTGTCACTACAGTTTAATTCGAACTAATCTAGTATTTGGAGGTGACTACACGAGCACCAGTTACACCTGCTTCACAGCAGTATCGGCATGAATCACATTCAACTTTTCCCATTTTCTTAAGGTGATATCTGACTGGCCCATGTCCAGTCAAAATTCCAGTCAAA
>JABUQX010072632.1:10000-27500 GCA_015478945.1 Trachelipus rathkii
TAATTATAATTATAATTATTATTATTATTATTATTATTATTATTATTATTATTATTATTATTATTATTATTATTATTATTTATTTATATATATATAAATATATATATATATATATATATATATATATATATATATATATATATATATATAATATAATATATATTATATATATATATATATATATTAATGTCGAATATTTAACATCTTCTCCACGTCTTTCATCAATAGATATGTAAACTGAAACCACCTCCCTGGGAACACCTAGAGGCATGAAGATACTGATTAGGCTTTCTGCGACCTTCTGTGCAGAGATACTTTTAAGAGGTATGTATGGCTTCGGGGTACCTTGTTGCACTATCTACCAGCGTTAATACGTATTGATGCCCCTCGGACTATGGTGGTATTATTGGCCCGACTAAATATATTACTACTTTTTGAAAGGGATCCTCTATGATGGGCATGGAACATAAAGGTACCTTTGCTACTCAACCTTAAGGGCAAGTTCTTTGACAAATATCACACGAGTAGCAAAACTTGGTTACATCTTGGTAAATGCTTGGCCAATAAAATTGTTGTGTTATTTTCCCCATAGTCTTCTTAACCCCCTGATGCCCTACAAATACCTCATCATGAGCTATGCTCAAAACTTAACCCCTATATTCTTTGGGTATAACTAGCACGTTACGTTCAATTTGGTTTTCAATTATCTTCTTGAATAACAAGTCTTTAATTATCAAATATTTCTTTTCGTTCTTTTCTATGGACTTCCAAATTCTCTGTAGGGTTGGATCTTGTCTCTGTTTATCCTTGAAGTCTGCCATATCTCTTATGAGATCGTGTACCTGATCAACCTCAACGTCAGATACTTCAGCAGGAGCTGCAAAGCTCGGGACAACTTCCACTTCATTAAAGTATGACTCTTTTGATACATCTGTATCTTCTTTCATAATAATGTTGTCGTCGGCACACTCTGTCACGGGATTCTGGACCAATCTTGATTCTTCAGCTGGAGACTCTTCTACCTGTAAGACCACGACAATACCTCGATCTCTAGATGTATCCCGTATTGCTACTTTTACAACTTCCACTTCCTCTTTCTTGAATTGATGATTGATAAGCGGGACTTCAAAATGAGTAGGTGACTCAATGACCGTACTCTCCTCTGCCTCAATGATGATCCTGAAACACTTGCACAAAGAATATGCTGACCTACAAAACCTTCTATGATTAAAAACGATAAAAGTATTCTACAGGGTTGCGAAGGGTTTATTTTACTAGTATTATCAAGCGTCAAAATATTAATAAGAGCAATCAAAATAAATATAGCTTCAATTTATTAAATGACAACAATATATATATATATATATATTATATATAATATATTAGTTGATATGAAGTATATATGATATATAATATTATATATATATATATATAATATAATATATATATATAAGTTAATTATATATATTATATTATATGGTACAATTATTTATTAAATTAAAAAAAAAAATTAAAAAAAATATATTTTTTTATCATAATAAAAAGTCAAATAATGAATATGTACAATAAGAACCTAATATTATATCCCCCAATATTTTATGAAATACTTCTAAATCATATAGACAAGGGTATAATAAAAATAAAAAAAAAAAACAAAACAAATTTACAAAATCTTACAGTATTCATGAGAGTAGATTCAGAATTTAAAAATGGAAATCTAAACGTAATTGAATATTTTATATCCGCAGTCTTTGAAAAAATTTACTATTTTCGAGACCGAGGATATAAATGGACAATACCAACAAAATAAAAATAAAAATACCTAACAAGAATATTATGAAATAAATATTATTATAGTATACTATATATATTTATATATATTATATATATATTATATATATATTATAAAAAAAAAAAAATTAACAAGAATATTATGAAATAAATATTAATAATATTATATATAAATATATACCTACGAATGAGACAACCGGAAATTATTAAGAGATCTGATCCTAATTCCCCCTCAGTTAATAATTAAATTCTTACCTGAAGATTAATTAGCAAAAGATATGCTATCACTTTAAATCAACTAGTTAGAAAATAACAAGACAATATTTACTTTAAAATAAATAAATATTAAAGCTTCAAAAATATTATAAATAATATTAAAAATATTACTTTTAAAATACTCCAAAAATATTATCAATAATATTAAAACATTACCTTTAAAAAATACTCAAAGTCAGAATAATGCATGTAGATAAAATATACCAAAAAATAAAGCAACACTTACGTCATCAAACACAGGTGTGTTAACATGTGACACTTCCAACTAACTTCGATGATAATAATAATTATACATTTAAACACCTTAAATCAATCGCATGATAAAATAAAATAAATAACCATATTATTACCATTAACACAAACCATCAAAATAAATAAACAAAGATATAACAGTAAATTGCAGACGCTAAAATGGTATATTGCCACGTATACCCTTAAAGCACATCAAAGCTCAAACAGATCCAAGGACAAAGTCATTCTTAAACTGAAAAACATACTGTTATATACAAGCGCAAACAATCTAAGATACACATTTGACCAATAAGAACACAATACAAATCAGAAGTATTAAATATGTATTCACCTTTTATCTTAAAACAACAGGTAACTTGCTTTCTTCTAATAAAAACACAAAAGCGGAGTCAACGACAACGTTTCATTATAATAAAAAAATAATAATAATAAAATTCTGAAGATTTGAACAAAAAACACAACTTTAAAATTCAAAACTGTGCTTCATTCCCTTTCCATAAAATAATTAAAATATAAACTCATAAGACTCTATTTAACCCTCGAAATATATTACAAAATAAGCCTTGCTGTTTTATATTTTTATTTATTTTATATGACTTCCGAAATATTTACAAATTAAGAAATAGTAATAATAATAATAATAATAATAATAATAATAATAATAATAATAATAATAATAATAATAATAATAATAATAATAATAATAATAATAATAACAATTTCTGTGTTTTCTGCAAGTGAAGCTTGAAACAAACATTTCAATTATGAAAATTCAATAAAAATTGTATATCAACAAAAAAAAAAAATTGTTTATTGATTATATAATAATATATTATATTATATAATATATATATATAATATATAATATATATATATATATATATATTATATATATTTTCTAAAATATTTTTTTTTTTTCATTTAAGTATTATATATATATAATATATTGTATATATGTTTATATATATATATATATATATATAATATATATAGTATCATGATATTTATATATAAATAAAATATATATATATATATATATATATATATATATATATATATATATATATATATATATATATACAGGTTCTGTATATACATATATACCAATGGGAAACATAATCGATTGAAAATGCTCTGCAAAGGAGGATTCAACATGAGCGGGGATTGACATTTGAACAAAAGAGCAAATCGAGCATGTTCAACCTGTACATCTAGCTCCCCATTCAAGCAATTTACATCGTAAATTTCTTACTTTACATTCTCGCTTTCATCAATTGTGAGAATGTCGATTTCTTTTCCAGTAGGTCGATCTAAACTTTCGATTCTTCCATCACCGATAGATCTACTTAAGAAGTCGGCGATAATATTATCCTTGCCGTGTATGTGCTGGAGCAGGAACCTAAACCACTTTAAAAACAGTGCCCAACGCATAATCCGAGCAGGGTTGTGGAGTCGGTTCAAAATTTTCCGACTCCGACTCCACCCTCTTCAAAATTTCCGACTCCGACTCCGACTCCGACCTCTTCAAAATTACCGACTCCGACTCCACCCTTTTTGAAAATTACCGACTCCGACTCCGACTCCACCCTTTTGAAAATTACCGACTTTGGACTCCTATCCGACTCCGACGTCCACCCTCTTCAAAATTACCGACTCCGACTCCACCCTTTTCAAAATTGCCGACTCCGACTCCGACTCCTACTCCACTCTCTTCAAAACTACCGACTCCCCGACTCCGCGACTCCGACTCCGACTCCACAACCCTGAATCCGAGGACTATCGTATTTATTTTTATTCATTGCAGCCAGGGGTCTGTGATCCGATTGTAACATGAACTCTCTGTTACCCATACAAGTATGGCTGCTGAACTTCTTCACCTGTTACAATATGCCAAAGCTTCCTTCTCTGTGGTATTGAGTAGCGGTTGTTGGGTTGTTGGGTCGGCAATAAATCGGGTGGAGTACATCATCCTCTTCTTGAAGTAAAACAAATCCTAGCGATGTATCAGAAACATCCACCTGTCGAGGGTGAAGTAACTGTTTGTTCCAGCCGCGGCGATACGTATAATTGGCTTGGATGTTAAGCCGTTCTTTTCTTTGTTCAAAAGCTGTTTGGTGCTCTCTTGCCACCGGGCTTGACCTTTGTGGGGCGTGTCCCCTTTCTTCGTGAGGTCAGTGAGAGTCACAGCGACTTCAGCGTAATTCTCTTATTACATAAATCCCGATAGGTAGGCGTTCAGTCCTAAAAAAGATCTCACCTGCTTCTTTTTGGGTGGTTCTGCCTTCAAAACAGGGTTGTGGAGTCTAGTTCAAACAATTTTTTCGACATCGACTCCGATCCGACTCAACCGACTCCATCTGCTTTAAACAAATACCTGACTCCGACCTACCGACTCCGACTCCGACTCTTGACTCCACCCTCTTCCGACTCCGATCCACCCTTTTGAAATTACCGACTTCCAACTTTCCGACTCCGACTCCACTCTTTTTGAAAATTACCTCGACCCTCTGTAAAATTATATAAATATACCGAAAACTTTATAAAATTAAACAATTAATAAATATATATATATATATAGTATATATTATATATATTATAGTTTTTATATATGAAATATTATATATATAATATATATATATACTTATATATATATTACTGAGGGTTTGTTGTTAACCCGTGTTAAGGTATTGTGGAGACTATGGTCTGGAATAAACGGTATAGATCTAAAGTCAATGCGTTTCAGATGGACATTCTTATGGGCCTGTTAGGTGTGAGAAGAATTGATAAATAGGAGGAAAGAACGTATTAGAGAGTGTTGGTGTGGAGAAAGGGGTAGATTGAGAGAATCGATGAATACGTTGAGATGGTTTGGTCATGTGGAAAGGATGGTGATAGTTGGTTGGTTTAGAGCGGATGTATTAGTGGTGAGTGTGATGAGAATCGACCGGCTGGGGGAGACCGTGGAAAAAGTGGATTGAGTCAGTAAAGAAATTCCTGGAGAAGAGAAATTCTGAGTTTAGCAGAGGCGAAAAGAAGGTTGCATAATAGGAGTGAATGGGCGGTGTTTTTGTGAAGAGGTATGTTATTGTGGCCAATCCCACGGTTAAGGATGAAAACTACATTGGCGGAAGATTCCATAGGATGGGTTCCGGTCCGTGACGTCTCTAGGATGGATTTTCTTATTTGCGACGTTGAGTCTCTGCATAAAAGGTAAAAGTGGGGGCGGTAGAAAGCTGTAGCTTTTCTTTTTCGACTTTCGTCATATTATTCTTCTACTTTTCTGTTTCCAATGCATGCTACGTACCTTACCCCAGTCTTGGGAGTAAGAGGTGGGTGATGTAGATTATATATATATATAATATATAAATTGAATTACATAGAATTTGAGGTTGGTTCCATAAACTATATATATATATATATATATATGTATTATTATATTATATTTAGTATATTATATTTAATATTATATATATATATTATAATATATATATATATATTATAATACTATATTTATTATATATATATTATATATGGCCGTAGCCAAAAAAATCGTTTTTTTTTTAGTTTGAGGTTATATATATTATATATATATATATATATATATATATATATATTAATTATATATATATATATATATAACTATATATATACATAATATTTAAAAAGACAAAAGTGTAGTGAAATGAAAGGGATAAAAAAAATATATTCAATAAAAGGCAGGGTCCAATGTTTGCTTCAGGCTACGCCCAATTTTCACCAACCTAAAGTAGCACATTATATATTTCTCAAATTTCATAGCCAAATTTTGATGGGAAAAAGAAACCAAAACTGTAGCTTTTTTTCTGACCTCTAAAATGTCGTTTTCGAATGTTTTTCTAGTGTCTGTAGTCATTCCTTAAGTGAAATTTCATTTTTTTCAAACCTTTGTGTTTTTGACATTGTCTCTTTTCAACTTTTACTATTTTTTTTCGAAATGACTTCAAAACTTCAAATATACATAGATGGATCCGTTAGCTACAAAATGCTGATGATAAATGAAAATCGCACTTTCTAAAGAAAACATTCCTAACTCCTTCAGTCGCTCTACCCATAGCTTTTTCGGCTCAAAGTCCAGAAATCACCTTATTAGGCACTACTTTACACTCTCTTTAGCATACCTAGGTCTTTTCCTTAGAATAATGAGGGGGCCAATTTGTGAGCAATACTCTAATACTGGACCTAGAAATAGCTATTATAGCTACTTATATAACTTTGCTAATTTTGTAAACCATATGGCGATTTATTATACTTAACATCTTTATTTAGCTTTATCTTCCCGTGCTTCCATAACACTGTTTAGGCTACTTTCAGATTGGCTGCTTTATACCACATCTTAAGAATCTTTTTTTTTTTTGGTCCACAGACTCAAGGCCAATTGCCATTCCATAATGTAGTTAAATATTTTTATTTCAGTTACCTAAAATGAAGCAACCTTGCTCTTTTTACTATTAAAATTTATTTGCCACATCTGTCGACCTTAAGGAAGTTTATCAAGATCATTTTGAATCTTTATATAGTTCATTATTTATTTCACCTTACTAACGAAATGCCACTTTGGGTATCAATCTGAAACTTACGAAAACTTACATTTAAGCACCCTTGATCTAATTATATATATTATATATATTAATATATATATATATATATATATATATATTTATTATATATATATATAATATATATATATATAATATTATATATATATATATAATGTATAATATATATATATGTTTTGTCCAAGAAGTAAGTGTAATGATGTGTTATTTAATTATGTTTTGGACTTTCTTGAAATTACAAGTAATCTCTTAAAGTAAAGTATGACCCTTGCGAGGTTGCACAGCGGTTCCAATGTTTCTTCCTTGTTCATTAGGCAGTACGGAAGTCATTTTCCAGATAAGTGTGTTTTAGTTCACCGTGTTACAGATATTTTTTAAATGTTTTCCCATCGTACCAAAAATGATGACCTTCAACTTCCTTTACAACTTAGGGAAGAGGTAGAAATCTGACGGAGCTAATCTGGGTTTGTATGGAGGATTGGAAGTACTTGAATGTCTTTTTTTTCGCCAGAAATTCCATAATTGAGAGATCAGTGTGAGAATGGCGCGTTATACGTGATGCAAGACGACCAATCGTCATGCATGTCTGTTCTTCGATTTGCTGAACTCGTTTTTCTAAGTCGTTCCAGACATCTTTGTTTAATAGACGTGATTTACTGTCTGTTCTGAATGGGGGTACAAATTCCTTGTTGTCAACAAGTAACCACAGCTCTTCTGGTGGGCGGTCGGAAGAGAACGATATAGTAGTATGTTTTTTTGTGCTGGTGTGTGTGGTGTTCGCCTTGGTATATAGGTCGTGTTTCGTTCAATAATGTGCTTTCTTCGGTACGAGGAGATATTTTTTTTGTGTGCCTTTCCCCGCACTTTGCCTGTTTGCTTTTAGGATCGGTTACTTCAAAAAACCCATGATTCAATCGCCTTGTTATATACTTTATCCAAAAAAATTGTCCTTGCTTCATTTCAAGTCTTTCAAGTAAATCTGCCAAATTTTGACCTGTTCGCTTTCTGCCCACAGACAAGTTTTGGCACTATGTTTTCGCCACAAAATGTTTTTCGTCATTGCAATGGTTTCGTTGGAAATTCTATGGAACTGCTTTTTATCTCAGATAACGCAGTTACTTTCTGCAATCACTGACACTGGTGATACGGCGGTCTCTCTCCATCACAGCTCTAACAACTTCCACTTTCATCGTTTGTTAACGAGAAGATTGGTTTCCACAACGAGGGTCTGTCCTATCAATCATTTTTCTCGCCCTCTTGAAAGCTTTGTGAAAACTTAATAAATCCCGATAGTATCTCGATAGAGTGGCATCCATAATATGCTTTCGTTAAAAGAAGACAGATTGTCTCATCTCAGTGGCAGAATCGTTGTTACGTTTCAGCACAGAATTTGATAAACGTACCGCTGTTCAATATTTTACTTTTAACGCAAAAATACGTTAACAAGGATATAAAACAGACCATAACACCAAAAAGACTGTAGTGCAAAAACGTAACGAGTTAGAACACACGCCCATACTAAGCAGATGTAGTGCAAGACTGAACTTTATAAATCTGGTTAAAAATGGTATGGATATGTAGCCTAGGTAACTAGCTATCCACTCGTATACCTCACGGAGGAGCTACATTTACTCATTCGTTCATGGGATATTCAGTAAAATTACTTTTGGGGACAGAGGAGTATATATATATTATATATATATATATATATAATATATATTTTATATATAATATTATATATATTATATATATATATATATGATATATATATATTATATATATATAATATAGTAAAAATATGGAACAACAGCCACTTAAAACTAAGAAATCTCCACCAACTATAAATGTTTTTTCCATTTCCATTAAATAAAATATATAAACTCTTAATTTTGGTTTGATTAACTATTATTTTTATATTATTAAAATTATAATTAAAGAGACTTAAGCATCCCAGAAATTTTGATACTTAAAAACAATTTCGGGGGGTTGTATATATTATATATATATATATTATATATATAATTATATATATATATATATATATATATTATATATATATATTATATATAGTATATAATATATAGCGTATTGGTGTTTGTTATATATATATATATATATTATATATATATATATATATATATTATATATATATATATATAAATAGATATATATATATATATATATATATATATATATATATATATATATAATATATATATATATATATATATATAATATATATTATAATATTATTATATAGTATTATAATAATATATAAAGTATATATATAAGCTGCAACATGAACTTTACATCTAGTGTCATCTACTCAATGAATGAATTGTTCTTTAAAAATAGAATGCATTTGCCAGGTCCTTGCCTTCAGGTTTTTCACTCCTTAGTCTGATTTTAGAAAATAGCTAAGGAGCAGAAAAAGCCGTTCAACCCTAACTTGCTTTGGAAGGTAGATCATAAACAGCAATTGCAGCTTCCTGTACAATGTCTGATGCTTTATCGATGGCCTCTCTAAATCAATTTTTTCCAACTTCCTTTCAGAGCAGCAGAAGAAATTTTTAAAGTTAATGGAACATTGTGTAGCGAAGAGGATGAAGGAAGGACAACTTTGACGCCGTTTTTTCTCTTGAACTCAGACGAAGGAAAGTTTCGACTAAATAGAATCTTCAAATATCTAGATAGAGCTTGTCGAATAGACGTCATATCTTCTTGAGCTTTCTGAAAAATGATTTGTGAGTAGGTAGTAATGGGGATAGTTGTAGTTTCAACACTTACAATATATTTGCCTCGTTTTTGCTTTTTCTTCTTGAACTTTCTTGCATACCTTTTGATATGTAAATGGTCGCCCGTTTGCAAGTGCTGGTTTTGAGCATTTTTTTGTTGTTGGAGTCTTTCATTTAGCTTTACCCTGATAGGATAGGAATTAATATAAAACAGCAGTTAGTAGAATAATATATTGTCAATGAGTGAGAGAAATTTCTCTCGTACCTTGGAGTTTTTTATTTCTTCAGTATCTTAGATATAGATGGTATAAGGTTGAAGATTGAATTGATTTTATATTATAATTCCAAATTGAAATCATTAAGGTGCAAGGTTGACGAAAAAACTTTCGAAGTTTACAATTGGCACTATTGTGAATGTGCAATCGCAAGTGAGTGACTTGTATGAAGCGATTGGAAGTTGACTACTTTGCTACGAGGAGCCACAGTTTATTCATAACTTTTGGTTAGCAGTCACAAAATTTTCTTTACTCCAACTGCTGAGCTAATTTGAATAGTCGATTCGACTGCCGACTATTGCCCGACTCTGACCTCTTGAAAATTACCGACTCCGACTCCACCCTTTTCAAAATTGCCGACTCCGACTCCACAACCCTGCTTCAAAATCTTCTCCACATTGTCGTCCTGAAGTTCTTTGACACCGTTTCCTATGTGGTGTCCCAAAAATTCCACGCTAGAAGCAGCAAACTCGCACTTCGAAGGTCTCACTGTATAACCTTCATTTTGTAGTTTTGACAGCACAATCCGTATCGTGTCCAAATGACTTTTCCAGTTCTTTGAGTGAACTATTATGTCGTCAATGTAAAAGTCCACATCATTTATTTCATCAAGTATCTTTCGCATAGCCCTGACCAAAGTAGCTCCCGCATTGACCATTCCGAAAGGCAATTTCACATAGTCCATCCTCCGTCGAGAAACCGGTCTTATATGCGTCCTTTGGCTTGATTGGTATTTGTCAATACCCTTTTGACAAATCTAGCTTAGAGAAGTATTTATCAGTCGCGAATTTTGTAAATAAGGACTGTGTTGTTGTCATAGGTTCTGGGTCAAATATGGTAACTCTGTTAAAGGCACGATAGTCGGAACAAACACGCTTGGTGCCGTCCTTCTTCTGCACTACTACTACTACTGGTGCCGAGAATGAAGAGGAAGACTTTACGATGACCCCCATCTTCAACATCTTCTCAATCTCCTTTCGTAATTCCGCACGCGTAGTATAAAGTAATGTATACGGTCTCAGTCGATTTGGATTATCATCCACAAGGTCAATCACATGGTAATCATGGAGCGCCGTTCAGGGTATGTCTGTAAATGCGTCCTTGTGAGGCTCCAGGACATCCATTAGCTCCCTTTCATCCTGTCGGATATCCCATCGTTGATTTTAACATCACTAAGGTTCTCATTTCTCTTCGATGTTGAGTTCACCACCGGAACTGGGATGTTTTCTTCATCCTCTGCCTCAAGCAAAATAGCTGATGCTCCAATATCATGGTTGTCATCCTGACCTTCTCCAACTGTACCACCCTCTTCTCTAGAGATATATTTCTTTAATAAATTAATGTGGTAAGTTTTGATCACTTCACCAACTCAAACCCTTAATTATCTTGGCCGTATGGTGCAACAACCTCATACGGTCCGCCCCACCTCATGAGCATTTTATTGTGTGAAGTAGGTATCAGTGCTAAGGCATACTCTCCTGCCTTCAATATCCTGTTTCTTGCTATCTTGTCATAATAAAGTTTTTGTTTACCTTGTGCCCTAGTTAAATTCTCACGTGCCAACCGCAAAGTTTCATTTAGTCTCTCTCAAGTAATGTAATTCTCTGACACCGAATTTGCTCTTTTTCTGGTTAATATCTCCGGCCCATATTTTGTGAAGAATCTGAGGTTCTCTAAGCAAGTGGGCGTCCCATATAAAAGTCGAATGGAGAAAAACCCTGTTTGACTCATGTGGCCGGCTTCTCGAATGCAATAATAAAGGCTCAATGAAGCTCTGTGCCATTATTCGAACTTGCTCATGGCCACATTCGTTTAATCATCTGTCCTTCATGTTCCATTGAACCTTTTTTATCACTTCCTGAGGTCATCGGGTGGAAAAGTGCCTGGAGTGGATTTGTCGAGATATTTAACATTCTTCGCCACGTCTATTCATCATAGAGGGGGGGGTGTAAACTTTACTGTAAATTTTAATATTTTTAACCCGAGTGTAGTAAAGTTGTTCCGTTGAATTTTGACTTTTTCATTGTACCAAATTTTAAATCTTTTTTTGTTATTTGTACCAAAATTTCTAATTTTAAATTATTTGTATTTCATATTTGCGTTTTTATAATACCGCGTTTCTCCTTTTGTTCTTATTTGTGATTTGTTTTTTATGAATTTTGTTGTCGAGTGTGTGTGAAAGATGGCAGGTTTTGCGAAGGGGCGCCGGCGATTTCGTTTACTTTATGAATGTTGTGCTGAATAAAAAAAAATCATATTAGTTTTTGTCTACCACGTCCGGTTTTGCCGATTTTCTGATTAAAATCGTTAAAAAAAAAAATAAATAATATGAAATAAGGAAAATTTCCAATATCTTTTCTATTATTTATTCTATTAATATGTAAGTTTCAGAAAATATATAATCGGGCAAGGTGCATAATTTTTATTTAAATCATCGGTTTATATATATGCAACCGTTTTGTCGCTATTTGCTGAAAAGAAAAAATATATAATTTTGCAATTTTTTTTTGCTTCCATTTGAATAGTGATAATACTGAACTTGGACAAAAGCCAATATGGTTTTCTCATTCAGCGCAACAATGCACATAAGAAATAGGTTTCTGAACGATCTGGAACAACTCATTAGGAACCTACACACATTCCTGATCGTCGTAACCAATTTTTGAACACACTTGACCTATGTTTTACTACTAGTCCTTCTCTCTATAAATACTCCACCTTCGCTCCTATCTGTAAATCTGACCACAACCATAGTTCTCTTAATTTTAATACTTTCTCTCCAACAAGTTCCATCCTGCCGTAAGCGTATTTTCTGGCATTTTAATCGGGCCTATTGGGGACTTTGCGTCGTTTCTATCCCAACTATATAACTGGAGTAACTGCTTTGACTCTTAAGACTCTTCGGCTTCTGCCGAAAAGGTGGGAGTTGTAATCGTTGATGGGATGAGCAGGTTCATTAATTCTTCGACTAAATCTTTCTCTGCTCATAATCCATGGTTCGATCGTGCCTGTTCTCTGGCCATTCAGGCTAGAGACAGCGCTTATCGGGGGTGGAAAAATTCTCGTTCTCCTATCACTCTCGCTAATTTTCACTTCAGCTAGAAATCGTTGCAGGGATACCTTCGACGAGCAAAGCGGGCTTTCATCAAACGAAAGGTGCCGTAACCTCCATTGGTTTCCTACTGATAAAATCTTTTCTGGCCCTTGCCAAAACACATTCTTAACAACTTCTAATAAATCTCTTTCCTCCTCTTATTGAGTCTGATGGCTCTGTTTGCTCTCTCCAACTGAAAAGGCCAATCTCTTCGGCTCCTATTTTCCTCTAACTCAACCCTGGACGATTCTGGCATTCCTCCTCCTTAGGAACCGACCGGGGCCCCGGCCCCGGCCCCGGCCAACTCCGGCCATTTTTAGCGACCCCGGCCCCGGCCCCGGCCAAAAATCAGGAAAACCGGGGTTTTCTTACTACCGGGGTTAACTGTAAATTTACACTGAATAATAGAGGGTATAAAATCAAATCAAAATAAAAAAAATATATTCTTAATTCCATTATCCTTTCTCATTTATTTGATGCCAAACGATGCAAGAACATTTCCTAAACATCATCAATTTTTTGTTTGGATTTACTATGATTTCAACTTATAATTGAGGCCAAAATTATAATATTTTCTGCGAGTTTTTACATAAATATTCTTAAATTTGATATAATTAAAACGAATTTTGAAAAACGGATAATAAATAATAATTGTTAATATTAATGTCTTTATTTATTTAAAGTAAATATCTTCAAAAAAATAAAATATTTTCCGTGAATCTCTTTTCAAAATTATTATTTAATTGTTAATATATAATATTAATACTATATATATATCTATATATATATATATATATATATATATATATATATATATAATATATATATATATATATATTATTATATATATATAATATATAATATATATATATATACGTATATATATATTATATATATATATATATATACTTTAGAAGAAGCCCTTGGATTCTTTTTAGTTTAAAATGTATGCTTTACTGTCCACTTCTTTATATATACTTAAATTGTCACAAATTAAAAACTATTGTTAAAGACACTTTTTTTTTTAAATATAATAACTTTTAAAAAAGGAAGGCTAAAGTTTCATAGAACACGCGAGACCTCTTCAGCCTAAGGGAATGGATTTCTTTCTTGATCTTAATCAGTTCAAGTGTGTTTCAGTTGGTCTGATATTTTCTTCATGTGTTGTTGAAATATTTTTGATGTTTTTCGGTGATATTCATTTTGTATAAATCTATCTTAACTTCACCGGATGCTTATTGTAGTTTTTACTATTATAAATGTTAAGATTCTTATTTGCGATGGTTTCGTGGTGATTGATATTTCGATCATGCTTTATATTATGTTGATATTGAAGAGTGGCCTGTGTTTACGCCTAGACTTGTTAAGCTGAAATTTTATCGCTGTCCTTGTGCAGGTCTCTGTAATGTTTTATTTTTTCTTCTTTGCAAATATATGTTTTCACCTATATATGTTTTATTGCAGTATTGCAGGGGATGTGATATATACAACTTTTTTGGGGGAGATTTTCCTTTTCGTTTTGGGGGTTTGAGAATTTTTTTAAGGTGGTTATTTGATGGAATGAGGGTAATATTTTTTGGTAATATTTGTTTTTTAACGAATATAATGGTAATTGAGGAATTGGTAAAAAGGAGGTGTTGCTATTTTTCCGGAAAAAGGTGCTATAGTACTCTTTTTTGCTTTGTTAAATGCTTTTTGTGATGAAAAGTTATGTTGTAATGAAAGATTAATGAGCTTGTTTAATATATAAAACGGGAAGGCCAATCTCTCATTACATCATAACTTCCTTTCATTTTAATGGCAAATATTACAAACAAACTTTCCGCCTGATAAGATCCCCACTGTCTTCCATACTCAGTAACATAAATATGGAACTAACAGAATTTTATCATATTTTACCCCACCTTTATTAAACAATATTTTGGATTTTTGTGTATTTGACTCCCTCCCTCAAAACACCAACCCTAATGATGTCTAACTATATTAACTCTATTCTCCTTCAGTTCGTATCGATAGAAATGCTCCACAACTCTATCCCCTCCTCGATAACCTAATACATGGAATAACAATTTACGTTGCAATTTACTATAATATAGAAACCAACATTCGCACCAAACTATATACAATGGCTATCTAATCATTCCCAAACAAAATTAGCTGTTCTGTCATCTCTATTTCTCCGTGCCTTTTCGTATATTCCTCTCTCCCCTCTTCTAGCAAAAGAAACTATAACATCCACAATACTTTCAAATACTTTTTACTTATCTGAGTTTTTTCATCATACAAAAGCCATTTAAACAAAGCAAAAAGAGGTACTATAGCACCTTCCCCCACCAAAAAATAGCAACACCTCCTTTTTACCATTCCTCAATTACCATATATTCGTGAAAACAAATATTACCAAAAAAAATTACCTCATTCCATCCAAATAACAATCACTCTTAAAAACATTCTCAACCCCAAACGAATAGATAATCTCCCAAGCTGTATATAATCACATCCCTACAATACGTACTTTGCAATAAAACAATATTAGTGAAACCATAGATTTGCAAAGACGAGAAAAAATAAACATACAGAGATGACCTGCACAGGACATCATAAATTCAGCTTTAACAAGTCCTAGGCGTAACACAGGCCACTCTATCAATATCAACCATATAAAGATGATTAAGAAATATCAATCACACGAACCATCGCAATATCATGGAATCCTTCATTTATAATAGTAGCAACTACAATAAGCATCCCGGTTAAGTTAAGCATAGGTTTTATATAAATGAAATATCTCGAAAAGATCATCAAAATTTTTCAACAACACCATGAAGAAATAGCAGACCAACTGAAACACACTTGAACTGATTAAGGTCAAGAAAGAAATCCAGTCCCTTTGCCTGAAGAAGGTCTCGCGTGTTGGGACGAAAATTAGCTTCCATTTTTTAAAATTTTATTTCATTAATTAAAACAGAAAAGTGTCTTTAACAATTTTTTTAATTTGTGTACATTTAGTAATAAAATGGAGTGACAGTAAAGCATAATACTAAAAAAAAGAATCCAAGGGTCATCCTCTCTAAGTAAATATATCACTACGACAAAGTAGTTCTTTAATATATATATATATATATATAATATATATATATATATATATATATATAGTATATAATATATATATATATATATATATATTATATATTATATATATATATATATATAACTATATATTATATATATATATATATATATATAAATCCGACTTATTCTTTCGAAATTCAATGTTTTCCAAAAATTTTCTTTTAAAAAATTATTTTAATTGAATTAATTAAATGTATTTTTTTCTAATTTAAATTTATTAAATTAATTGAAATTATATTTTATTTTCATCTTATTTAACTTTCAGTGTTTTTTGACTTACATTTCTAAATTTCCCGGCCCCGGCCCGGCTAAATTAGAGGTCAGCCCGGCCCGCCCGGCCCCGGCAAAATCCGCCCCGCGTCGGTCCCTACTCTCCTCCACCTTCTCCTCTCAGGCTGTCCTAATGTCTTTGCCTGTGATTACATTGATCGGGTGCATGGCTCCTTGAGATCTATGACCGTTAAAAAAGGCGGGTGGCCCGGATGGCATTCCCCCCGAGTTTTGAGGGAGTGTGCTTCCGATGCTGGCCCCTCCCTCGTTCAATTATATTCTTTATGTCTCAATAAACACTTTCCCTCACTGTTGGAAGCACGCACATGTCCATCTATTCCGAAAAAAGGAAGCGCTCTGATTCTTCTAACTATCGCCCTATAGCTCTCTACCTGTGTTTCTTCCTAAATCTTTGAAAACCTTTCTTACACTTCTTTCACCTCTAGACCAATCTGGAATCTCATTCTCTCTTTCCGATCGCAGTACGGCTTTCGGCGTTCGGGGTTCTTCTGGTGATATACTTTCCTATTACCGATTTATGGTTTTCCGCCCTTAGGAACTACGGGGAGACTTGCGCGGTGGCGCTTGACATATCCAAAGCATTTTGACCGGGTATGGCACGCGTCACTGCTTTCCAAGCTCCCTTCTTTGGGTTTTCCTCCTTCTTTTGCTTACTTATGTCTAGTTTTCTTTCAAATCCGCTCAATATCGCTGTTGTTGAATGGGGCGACTTCTTCTTTTCCTTTTCTGTCATAGTGGTGTTCCTCAGGGTTCTGTCTTATCTCCTACTTTATTCTACTTTTCATTATATTCTTCTCACCTGCACATCTAAACTCTATTCACTCATATGCCGATGACTCGCCCCTTCATTCTCAACCTCTTTCAATTCTGCTCCCCTCTTTTAACTTCTAGAATTGCCTCTCGATCTTAAACTTTCCGATTCTATCCTCGCTGATCTGGAGAGTTTTTCCGGGTGGGGTCGTCTGAACCTTTGTGAAATTCATTCTTTAAAAAACTATCACTTCTTCAATCTCCCTCTCAAAGACAACTTCTAACTTTTCTATCTCTTTCCACGGTTCT
>JABUQX010072632.1:30000-31945 GCA_015478945.1 Trachelipus rathkii
ATATATATACCTACGGATGAGACAGCTGGAAATTTATTAAAAGATCTGATCATAATTCCCCCTCAGTTAATAATTAAATTATTACCTGAAGATTAATTAGCAAAAGATATGCTATCACTCTAAGTCAACTAGTTAGAAATTAACAAGACAATATTTACTTTAAAATAAATAAATATTAAAGCTTCAAAAATATTATAAATAATATTAAAATATTACTTTTAAAATATTCAAAAATTATCAATAATATTAAAACATTACCTTTAAAAAATACTCAAAGTCAGAATAATGCATGTAGATAAAATATACCAAAAAATAAAGCAACTCTTACGTCATCAAACACAGGTGTTTTAACATGTGACACTTCCAACTAACCTCGATGATAATAATAATTATACATTTAAACACCTTAAATCAATCGCATGATAAAATGAAATAAATAACCATATTATTACCATTAACACAAACCATTAAAAATATTAAAAATGACTTTAACAACACTGGAATAAATATTGAATAATTTAACACAGGTAATCTAGACAACACAGGTATTACTACTAACGAGCAGACGATACCAAGACATAACAGTATTCTGAAACTGAAAAACATACTGTTATATACAAGCGCAAACAATCTAAGATATACATTTGACCAATAAAAACACCATACCAATCAGTAATATTAAATATGTATTCACCTTTCATCCTAAAAATGCAGGTAACTTGCATTCTTCTAATTACAACACAATAGGCGGAGTCAACCTGGACAAACGTTTTCAATTACATTAAAATAAAAAAATAAAAATTCTTCAGACTTGAACCAAAAAGCATACAACTTTAAATCAAAAATGCGCTTCACCTCCCTTTTTCCAACAAAAATAATTAAATATAACTCATAAGACTCTTTAAAGCTATCGAAATATTTACTAAAATAACAAGGGATGGCAACGAAAAAAAATCAAAGTTTAAAAAAAATTCATTTTAAGTTTTTTACTTGATTTTTTTATAAATAAAATCATGATTTTTTTTGATTTTATTTTTGATTTTTTTGTTTTTTCTTTGATTTTTTTTATATTTTTTTTATTATTTTTTATTTTTTTTTGTATAATTAAGTAATTTAACTTCAATAGAAATAAAATATTAAGATAAAACTATATGTTTTATGAAGTTTTTAATATATATTTTTTTTTCAGATTTTAACAACAAACTATTGGCATTGTTACCCGTAAACCCAATGTCCTTTAGTGGCTGCTGTTTTCATTGTTTCCATTTAATATTTTGAACCAGAGCTAAGGGCCTAGGTTAAAATTGAAAATTAATGCCAGATTGCCAGATGTAGACTAATTATATATATTGTTTTTGTATAAATGTCGTATAAAAATATTGTTAGGATCCAGTATTTTGAATATTTGTCTACAAATTTTATGCAACCCTTATTAAAAGAACATAATGCTGAAGAGGGCGCAACGTAAGAACGAGGAGGTAGATTTTTTGGCTTTGCAGGTAAGAATAGGCAAGAACGTTGTCCTAGATAGGCACCCATGAGGATTTCTGAAAAATATTATGTATTGATTTATTATCTTATATGGGTTTGACTGGGACATTCTAGGAGGGCCAATTGTCAGCTTCTTAATTTTAAAAATTTTAATTGGTTTGACTGGGACGAGTCTAAAAAAGGACCCATCTGTCGGCCTTCTCAAGTATTTCTCTTATTTATTATGAGTTGACTGGGACATTCTGATGGGCCAATGTGCGGCTTCTGAAATATTATTTTTATTATTAATTATTAATTGGTTGACTGGGACACTCTAGATAGGCCCATGCAGCTTCTTAAGTACTATGGCTGATTTTATTATTTGAATTTTTATTATGAGTTGGACTGGGACATTCTAAAAGAGGCCAATGTGGCTTCTTAATTATTAAATTATGATTATTGGTTGACTGGGACA
>JABUQX010072633.1:0-10000 GCA_015478945.1 Trachelipus rathkii
TATATATATAATAATATAATTTTAATATAATAATATATATACTATATATATATATTATATTATATATAAATTCGGTACACTACTAGAACTAGGTTAAATAATAAAATAAAAAAAAAAAAAAAAAAAATATTCTATATATGTCTTTATATTTATATTTATATATATATATATATATATATATATATATATATATATATATATATATATATATATATATATATATATATATATATAAATGGAATGTGATTTATTTAGGGTTGCCAAACACGATTATAATAATTTGGTAAAGTGAAAATTCAATCTCTTTACATCATTACTTCCACGCGATGCAAATTTATTTCAATCATCTCCATGTCAAATTATATTGCGATCTAATTTTCGTTTCAATCTATTTTTAGGCATTATTATTATTATTATTATATTAATTATTATTATTATTATTATTATTATTATTATTATTATTATTATTATTATTATTATTATTATTATTATTATTATTAATTTTAGTAGTAGTAGTAGTAGTAGTAGTAGTAGTAGTAGTAGTAGTAGTAGTAGTAGTAGTAGTAGTAGTATAAGATGTTTTTATTAATATTTTCTGTTTATTCTAAACATTTCTCATAATTGAATATGTTTTTGATTTTAAAAATGGTCTAAATAAATATCTTGCTTAAAAGACAATTTATCCATCCAATGTCAATTTATATTAAGGAAAGTCAAGACTATAATTTTTTTAGGGATTTTGTAAAAGGAAAATGGGGCATAATTTCAAAGTTTAATTAAACAAGAAATAAAGAAAAGATGAATTAATTCAAAGAAATTAAAAATGATTTTTTTTTCACCTACGGTATTTACATCAACGATTTAATTAGCCTTTTTTTTTTTTTTTTAATTAAGTAATGAATCTCTTACAGTTTTTTTTATCAATTTTGTGCCTGAGTTTGGTTGTCAATATCTTTGACAAAAAAAGCATTCATCATAAAAGTGTAAAAGTAAAATATTAAAAATTAAAAAAAAAAAAAAAAAAAAAAAAAAAAAAAAAAAAAAGTAATTCTTTTTATGAAACCATTGAAATATTTCATGTCGAAATTGAAAATTTGCTATAGCTTTTTTATTAATTATCCAATGCACATATAATTTTCAGAGTTGATAGGATTATGAAAAATACACATTTTTTTATTTAAGAAATCTTTTGAATAATTCAACCACTATATATATATATATATATATAATATATATAATAACTGTATCATAGAGGCTACCTGTGAAATATTTTTTTTTGATCGCAAAGCTCCGTTCCGAGTATGATAAAGTATTTTATACTATATAATTATATATATATATATATATTAATTATATCTATATATATTATATATATATTAATATATATTATATATATACTTATATTATATATATAGTATAATATAATATAATATTAATATATATTAATATATATATATATAATAAAAATATTTAGAAATATATAAAAAAAAAAAAATTAATATATATCATATATATATATATATATCATATATATTAATAATATATATATTATTATATATATATATAATATATATATAATTAATATTACTATATATATATTATATATATATATATATATATATTAATATATTATAATATTAATAATATATATATATACTATATAATATTATAATATATTAATATATAAATAATACTATATAATTATATATATATATGACAAAATAATTTATTGCACTCCTCCATGAGCTGAGCATTACTTTATCGAATGTAAACACTCTGTTCACGATTTAACTATTATTCCTCTAGAGTAATCTAGTGTTAAGGGACTTATCCACATGTTTGTTAGTTATTTTACTGACATACTAGTGAGAGGAGTATGTGACCGCTCTTTTATGGGCGTAGTAATTGAGTGGTCTTCTTAGGTTATGAGTACACAATCACTCATAAAAAAAAAAAAAAAAAAAAAAAAAATATATATATATTATTTATAATATATATATATATATAATATATATATTAATATATATATATAATAATTATATTATATATATATGATATTATATATATATATCTATAATAATATATATATTATAATATATTATATATATTATAATATATATATATATAATTATATATTAATATATATATATATATATTATAAATATATAATATATATATATATTTAATATTATATATATATATATATATCATTATTATTATTATTAATTCTTATTATAATTTAAATTACATTTAATTTAATCATTATTAAATATATTATATATTAATTTTAAAATATATATTAATTATTATTTAATTAATTATTAATTATTATTATTATTATTTAATTATTATATTATAATATAATTATTATATTATCTATATTAATTATTATTATATATATATTATTATTAATTAATATTATTAATTATTATTGTTAATATTATATTTAATATTATTTATTAATTATTATTAATTAATTAATTTAATTATATATTATTTTATTTTATTTAATTATTATTATTATTATATATTTATTATTATTATTATTATTATTTATTATTATTATTAATTTAATTATTATTTTATATAATTATAATTATAATTATAATTATAATTATCCATCTCCCTGTGCAGATCTTGACCAAGGGCAAAATAAGAGGCTTTGAACAGCCTTGTATAATAAGTACCTGGTGGTCCTGTCTTTCCCCCATATATCAACAAGTTTAAAACTGCGACTTATTATATTGCTTGAGTGAGACTTCTTATCGAATACAGTAATATATAGTAGTCCTCACGTCATGGCCTCATGTCACTTATACAAACAGTCTAGCGCGAATTAACTATATATCAGTATAACATACAATCCCAGAAGTTTTTCTAGAGTTATACCATGACAGGGTTCCTTCCTGGGTAATAAATCACGTCACTATTAGGTATCAACAGCATACTTAAAGAATAACGCTCATTTAGACCTATTCCGCTCCTGTGAGGTTTTCAGTATAATGAGTTATACTATATAATTCCTCTATATATCATTATTTTATATTTATCACATTCCACTACGTCAAACTAACTGACTGAAGATAAAAAGCAGCTCTCCGTATAATAGAGAGTAGTACTATCGAGGAATTGGACTACCATCCTGATTACCATAGCTGCTTCTATTTTCACTACTAGTTTGGAGAGTATATCACTCATATTTGTTCCAAACTGAACAGTCATAGTCCGTAACACATCAAAAGGTAATATATAAGCGCTCTTGATTCCATCTCGGTATACAATAGGAAGATATCCTTCCTCTAAATCTCAATAGAAAAAACATTCTCTATCAATAAATTCAAGTATTTTATCTAGTTCCAACCCTGAGACAAAGGAAACACTCTCCATGCCGACCCTCGCCTTCATAATTTACACCTCAGTGTGCCATTCCTCCACCAAAAGTTAAAGCAGGTCTTACTTAATTGACACACACTGAGACAAACTTACATCCTCTTCCAAGAGGTGTTTCAAATGCATATAATTTTTCCAACACGTACTCCAAAATACTAGTTGATTCACTATAGTAGAGAGCAAAAACATTATCTGTTCACCCAATAGTGGAACTCTCTCCACATCACATGTGATTCTTTTTATGCTTGTCTCTTCTTATTGAGGCCAAGATCTGTAGCGAGTAGCATATCTACATCCTCTATCCTCTGCACGAGACAGTCTCTACCTAGAAGTATCTTCTTTTAAATTCATTGCTTTTGGAGAAAGAAAGCCTCAGCGAGGTCATCTCGTATGCTCAAATCTAAATCAAACTTGATCTAGTACAATTGAGGCTGATCGTGCTTCACTATTTCTATATTTTTAGAAAGTCTTTTTGTGAGGAAGAAGTAATTGTGTCCATCTACGATTTTTTTCTAAAATATTAACACAACTAACACAAATTCCTCTAACCATAGAAAAATATTTGTGACAAACTGTGCGCGAAATTTCCACTAACAAAATGCAGAATTTTTGACACATGATGGAGGATTTGCTTCTTCAATAACCTGTATCCTGCACACCTGCGTTTTCTTGTCCAAGAATAAGCTGCCTTCCTTCTCGCCATGACGCGTTTCATTTCTAGATACCGATAGGACATTTAACACAGATTAGACTTATATATTTTGAACCATGGAAGAGATATTGACTATCGAGAGCGAGCCTGCCGATCAACACTTCACATACTTATTCGCTATCATGCACAAATAATGTTAAAGTAAATATATAACAAAACATAGATCATGCACGCCCGTAAACTCATTCGCTGAAATTGCTCTCGTCAACATACACTGCAACACAACGTGGAGTATTTTACGTTTCACTGAGAGAGTCTCAATCTTGTCGACAAGATAGCGGTTCCAGTTCTCACTAAAGTAAGATCACCCTATATTATACACGCCACCTACTGGAGAAGTCGGTGAGTGTACTACTTCATATTCAAGAGTAGTTCAGGGGGGTAATATTCGGTCCGTGTTGGTCATTTGACCAAACGCGATTTTACCTGCCTTGACGCTTTTTTTGACCTTCCTCCATCTCGTCCCACCTTTATTCCATTCAACATCGGAACTTTCAGCTTTTTGAAAGTCCTCTCCTAACAAAACCATCTGGAGACTCCCACAGTTTTCTTCAAAACGGGCCCATCGTTCCTGCGCATGCTCGGAACATCGGTGACATCAAATGTTTCACCTCTAACGTCTCGAGACTACTATAACGCGTATAGTGTTCCAAGCACGCCATTCATCTTTTATTCCAGTGATTCTAAATCTGTCTGCATCCTGGTATGAATATTACGATCGATTCATGCCTTCTGACCCTTCCTCTCCAGGAACGGGAGGACGTGGGACGTAAGAGTAAATTTGAAACTCGACGATATTGACTCACAAAAATAAACATAATACCTTACTTGAAAGGTAACAACAGTAACTCCAGATGGCAGTCTTTCACTTCACCGGAAAATTTGTTGCGTCTCATTCTGTTTGACACCCTAGGAAAGAGATAAGGGGAGCGCAGAACACCACCTTGGCTCAGCATTCTTTCTATTTTTCTGAGCTGGACCTTGACCATCTAGAATATTGCGCTTCAACACCATATGCCCAAGACTCTCTATCGAGCGTGCTCTACAGTGCACAATAGTGGTTGTGCTGAAGAACTCATCTATCCATCTGTTATGGCACCGCTCGAGGAGTTTCTATCGTGCAGAGATGGCGAAAGATCTTCATTGAGTGCGAGCGCGACAACACGCCAATATTCTACTTTGAGCCCACTACTCTGAACGTTATTTCCCTTCTTTGTTGTGGCAACTCCATGAATTACTGAATCTGAAAGACACCACAATCGTTTTATGCGAGAATGTAAACGGGTGTCAGCCAAACGCCGTAGTTTTGCGTATAACCGAATCTAGTGCTTGCAGTGAGCGACTCAGCCTGGACTAAAATTCTTTGCTTGAATGCGCTCAAACGACTTTGCTCATCACAACGGTCGTTCATACATTGTACTGTGTGCACACACCTTGGAATTCAGTACCATTCTTCGACACTACTGGCACTGCGTACACGCGCGAGGCCTAGAAAGACGTATGATGTTTGTCAAATCTCAATTCGTCACAACAATAAGACATAACGCACAATATATCATACCATAAGAATACAGACAAATCTGTTGAATAGCCACCCCATTTCCTTTATAATTAAATTTGCAATGGACTTGCCGTAACTACCTATTCTAATATTCGAAGACTCTGACGCGCCAGAGCTCTCTAGAATATCCACTATACACAATCACACCAACACACACAGCCAACATCAAACAACACGCCTCTAGCAATAAGATACTATGCATGACATGCGAGTGGAACAAAATTTTCTGCACCCTACTCAGATAACGGGATCTATCTTAGCACGTCACCCGCTCCATTTTGGGCACCATTCCACAGATATAGCCAGCGATCAGCGATTATCACTATGCCTACCAACCTAGCCTTGATCCGATCCTTTTACTTAGCCTCCCCTCACACCTAGCCTCCACTCCCATTTCCGCGTTACACACACTCTGACGACTACTCTACGTATCAGTATCACTACAGCTAGATTCACACTTGACAACTCCTAAATCTGTGATCCCTTCTTACTACTCCGTCACTAGAGCTCCTACATCATAACACCAAGGCCGAATATTGTTTGATTAATGCGAATCTGCTTACCACACCCAGCACATCTCTCCCATCACCCCTACACTACCCCACCCCACCTTCACCTAGCCTAACCTCCACTTTCCCTCACTCTCAGCCGATGATATCCTACCAAAAATATCGTCAACTTCAGCTATGCTGTACAGAAGACCGAAACGATCATCGTGCCTATCATAACTTGAGTGCGTACTGCGCTCAACGTTATTACGGCGCAGCACTTTGATTCTAGAGTTGAATATCAATGTACACTGATAGTATGCTTATTCTATTGATCTGGAGATTGTTTTGAACACTCATATAACTACCTTGATAGACAGATGATTTATACGTTGTATGATCACTCACACTTTGTATGTGTGATCCTGAAATACCGCTCACATAGAAGATATTACGGGGTATGTTCTAATTATATTCATGAATATTCTATGAGTGCCAGGTGAGTTTGCCAAGGTTACAGTGCCAATGAAGTGCACACTGAGTGGCAAGAGATATAGAGTTTCCAAGTGATATAAGTGAGAGTGCCTACAGTGAACGCGAGCTTATCTATAACTGATTGTAGAGACAGTACATTTCTTTTTCACATCTATGCGACTAAGCGACTCCATCACTCTGACGAACTTATGTGAGTTACCCCTTAATATATGAGCGCTTGTCTACTCCATCGCACGGCCTAATGCACTCAAGGCGTTAGATTTTTCTAGGCAGAGGTATGCTAGAAACCGAAATTACTCGGTGTTAAATACCTATCGAAACATAGACAGTGCTTCTTCAGATGTTTGAGATTACTACACTAAGCGATTTCTTGGTTAGGTATATTTTTCTACGCGCCTAATGTCATTAAAGCTCTAACTCAAAGCATGCCTAAGGTTATCTGATATCATATAACGCCTTGGTTAGTGTATTGGAAAGTAGTCCGGTTAAAATTGAGTAATAAACGAAAACTAACTATTATATTTACTTACAAACGTTACATAAACCCAGTCTCAAACTTGTAAACATTTATAAGAGCAGCTAGCTATCTCTAGTTCATATTTAGAGCTGAGCATTAACTAATACTACTTTTCAGTACTTATATGCAGTCTCATTATAACGTCAACTTTATCACCATCGATCTTTAGAATTCAGTTTTACAATAACTGATTCTGAAAAATAATCTCCCCTCAACTCCACAATTAGTGACACTCGCCAACCAATCCATATACATCTATTTGAGACACTCTGAGAGCCCACACATGTCAACTATGACACTTATAATCAAACGCTCACTCAGCCATATACACAGTATATACGATGTACTTAGCTATGGCTCGAACACAGAGCGCCTATACGCGATTGAAACTTGATATACCACATGTTATGACACAGCATTCAGACTACATACGAGGATATCATTTTCTTTTCGTGTGTACCGATACTTTGATGTGTCTCCTTTGTGCTCAGCACGTTTCTAACCGATCTCAGTCTATCTCGGAGTGCACTGACCTGATCCATGTGCGTGATGATAAGTCTGCTTCGAGACTACAATTCATATACCTACGATTAATCTCAGATATGCGTATGATTCCAGAACATGCACCCTCTTCAGTCTAGCCTTGTCAGTGATGATCAGCGACTGGAGCGTCGCATACGCGGCACGCATCACCAAATGCCATATGCCACCTCCACGCGCGCGTCGAGAGTCTCCCCTTACCCTCATCGCGCATGCGAAACCGCATGCGTCCCGGCCGAGAGATTCTCTATATCGTGTCCCCCGCAGTGTCTGAGAGACCAGGGAACGGCAAGCGCACTCTCATAAATTATTACCCGAGCAGTATAATCTGAACCAGACCCGTCGCAGCCTAGCAGGTAGCAATATATTACGCGTCACAGCACTGTAAATTGAGATATATAGTAATAATTATTATGTTCAAATACCACTTTTCTACCACTCTGTAGAATAATTATATCGCGCATATTCACTCTCCTCTCCAGATTTGGTTTTAGAGGCACTATAGAGTTATACTTACTTATCGACCCGCTTTTATCACTAGATTATGATATTTGAGAGGCCTTTTCAAACCACAAAAAGGCCTGGCGGTATATCTTTGACCTCGACAGGTATATAATTCCACATGAGACTGGGGTCTCCATAAAATCTTCATTCACACTTGGCTGAGTAAGTCAGCTTATCCCCAATATTTCATTCCTGCTCAAATATATATTATATAATACGTTTTTAACCATATATTTTTGTATGACCAATCAAAATTATTTTTCAGGTAATTATATAGTGCTAACTATAGTAATTTCTCTAGAGTATTATCTTATGTGAAGATATGAGTGAGTGTACTATAGCATAAAGTATAGTTCCTCATGTAATACTCTATATCATTGACGATACTACAAATATAATGTATTTACCTATCAATACCTTATGATGCGACATCGCTCAAATTGTTCCAGTGTTATCATCTTATCACAATTAATTTATTTGAGACCACAAGTTTCTATCGACGACATAATAATAGTAATCTACGAGTCCACAAGCAGTACTCTCATATTAAGAGATTTTACTGAGATTATCATTATCTGAATTTTAAATAATAACAAGAAATTTTAATATATAATAGTAATGATAAGGAGAATAAAAAATAACCAAGTAGTTGTCTGAATATTAAAACATTTTATTTTATCACAAACTGGACGAAATTTTATTAAAAACATTAACATTACATATCTAAAGCAGTAAATCAGTAAATTCAAACTAGAAGTGTTACCTAACACCTAAGGGATTAGTAATGCTTTTGTTTTACTGCTTTACTGCCTTACTCATGTTTTAATCTGCTTTTACAACGTCATAATGTTTTAACTGCTTTTAACTCACATATTTATTAAAATTAAATACCTTAAAGCAGTAATCAGTAAATTCAATAGAGATGCTACAGTAGCACCAAGGGGGGATTAGTATCCTTTTGTTTTACTGTTTTACTGCTTTACTCATGTTTTATAACTGCTTTAACTCATATGTTTTACTGCTTTAACTAACACACATATTTATTAAAATACATACCTTAAAGCAGTAAATCAGAAATTATAGAGGGTAAACCTAACACAGAGGGGGGATTAGTATGCTTTTGTTTACTGCTTTAACTGCTTAACCAATGTTTTTACCTGTTTAACTCATAGTTTTTAACCTGGCTTAACTCATATATTTATTAACATTACACACCCTAAGCCAGTAAATCAGTAAATCCATAGAGGTGTGACCTAACCCAAGGGGGATTGTATGCTTTTGTTTTATCTGCTTTAACTGCTTTAATCATGTTTTACTGGCTTTAACTCATGTTTACATGCTTTAACTCAGTATGTTTTTACTGCTTTAACTCATGTTTACTGCTTTAACTCATGTTTTTACTGCTTTCACTCATATGTTTTACTGCTTTTTAACTCATGTTTTTTACTTGCTTTAACTGCCTACTTGTAAATATTTGCACTAGCGATTACTGCTTTAACTCCATATATTATTAACATTATGTTTTTTATTTTGTTTGATACTTTTTTTATTTATTTTATATTATTTTTAATTTATTTTTATTATTATTATTTATTATTTTATTTTTATCTTTTTATATACTTAGTGTATTTACTTCATGCCTATTGTTATTATTTAGAACACACACACACACACACACACAATACACACACACACTACACCACAACACACACACACACACACACTTACAATTATGGACACATCTACAGTACACTCACAATACCCATAGATCACTTACATTAATCCCATCAGAC
>JABUQX010072633.1:22500-27157 GCA_015478945.1 Trachelipus rathkii
ACATTAACTAAAAGATACTCCTGGTAACAGTTCCTCGAAAATTTTTTGAATTTCCTAATTTCGAGGTTAATTTGGCTTAAACTAATGTCTTCCTACTACTCACCATTATCTTGTGTTTCAGCTACTGTTCTCCTAACAGATTTTCCGGTTCTTTTTAAATATCTTACCAATTCTCACGTGACTGTTCTTCTTCCCATCCAATCCCAAAGTCCTCAACTTAGGTAGACTTAACGTGCACCAACTAGTGATTGAGCTCTCTCATACTGATTGAGGTGGGAAAGGGCCAATTCAAGTATTCTCATTGATCTGGAAATGTTGATTTTAAACTTATACCACATCCAGATCGACCTAACCGAATTCTTGAACACTCGATTTTATGTTTCAGCTACTTCTCCTTCTCGTTTCAAATACATTATTTTCCTCCTATCGATAATTCTGATTACATTATTGTAGCGTAAAGTAAACACTCGTCATTTTCCAGCAGCTACGCCCTGCATATAAGTGAACTTTCTGGGCACTTTAATGTGGCCTAACTTGGGATTCATTGGCGTCCGCTTCTTCGTAAACATCGTTGGAATGAATCATGTTTTGTTCCGGAGAACGGCCTCTGTTTCTATTAAAAAGATAGGGGCAGAAGGGATGAGGCAAAGTTCAATTCCAATCTTCCACTTAATCATTTGTCTCCTCGTAATCGCATGGTTCGATGATCGGGTACATGAGATCCTGAGATCTAATCGAACGTCCGTAAGACAGTGGCCAGATGGCATTCTCCTCATGGTTTTGATGGTGAGTGTGCTTTGAATTGACCCCTGTCTCGTTCAACTCTACTCTCTAAGCCTTAATACTAATACTTTTATTCAGCGTGCTGGAAGAGCGCTTTTATTCAGCCAATCACAAAAAAAGGTAGCCGCTCTGATCCTTCTTACTATCCGACCTATTCCTTTAACTTGTATTCTGTCTAAAATCCCTTGAAACTCTCCTTAAATCTATTTCCACGATCATATAGATATCATTCCCTTTCTTTCAGATAGTCCAGTATGGCTTTTCGACGTTCAAAATCAAACTGGTGCCTTCTTTCCTATCTACTGATTTCAATGGTCTTCTGCCCTTAGGGACTATCGGGAGTCTTGTGTGTGGTAGCCGCTTGAACATATCCAAAGCTTTTGAGCAGGGATGGCATGCGTCATACTCTCTAAGTACCTTCCTTTTTTTGGAATTTCCTCTTAGGTTTTTCTCACTCTTGCTAGTTTTTCTTTCAGATCGTTCATTTTTCTGCTCTTGTTGATGGAGCAACCTCTTCCTCCTTTCTCATTAATTTTGGTGTTAATCAGGGTTCTTGTTTTATCTCCAACTTTTTCCTACTTTTCATCATCGATCTTCTTAGCTGCACTTCTAACTCTGTTCACTCTTATGCCGATGACTCAACTCTCCATTCCTCCTCTCATTTCAAATGTGCTCCATCATTTGTATCTAGAGTTGCCTCTCGTTGACAGCTTTCCGATTTAATTCTTGCGACCTGGTCGCGATTTCTCAGTAGGCTAACCGCAATCTTATGAAATTCAACTCTTTTAAAAAAACTCGACTTCTTCATACCTCCCTCTCTAAAACACCTCGCAACTATCCTATCTCTTAGACAGGTCTAATGTCTCAACTGTAAACAACATAAACATTCTTGGACTATAAATAGTGAATTGTCTTGGAGACCTCATATCACATCGGTTGCTAAAATGGCCTCTAAGAAGCTGGAAATTTTGTTCAGATTGCGTGAATTTTTTTCTTCTACTCAGATACTCCAGCAATATAAAGGTCTTATTTTCGCCCCTGTTTCAAATATTGTTCTCACATTTGGGGTGGATCTAGTTCCACCCTCCTGTTGGATAGAGTTGAGGCTAAGGAAAAGAGACTTATAAACTGTCCCATACTTCTTGACTCCCTTGACCCTCTTTATCTGCGACATGACGTTGGCGCCCTATCTCTTTTCTATAGGTATTACAATGGCAGGTGCTCGAGAGAATTAACCTCTCGCATTCCTCCACCACTGCGTCGCCCTCGTAACACAAGAGGTGCCTTACTCTCACATGAATATTGTGTGAATATTGGAGACTCAAGGATCACTCGTTGTAGTGCCTCCTTCTTTCCAGCCACATCTATTTTGGGGAACTCCTTGCCTTCATCTATTTTCCCACCGGACTGGGTGGGTTTACTTTCCATTTGTTTTTTTGTTTTCCTTTTTGTTTTTAATTTTTTTGTTATATATATATATATATATATATATATATTATACTATAATATATATATATATATATATATATATATATATATATATATATATATATATATATATAAATATATATATATATATATATATATATATAAATATATATATATATATATATATTATATTATATATATATATATATATATATGTGACATTCGGTAGGATTTTTCTCCTGTAAATTGTTTGTGGGAAAAAGGGATGAAAATTTGTTTTTTTTTTTAGTTTTTTTATATGTACATTATCGAACAAAATCTAAAAAGCGATCTGGTGCCAGGGTGCGTGTTTCTTTTAAATTTAAACAAAACTGAAATAAATTAAAAATATAAATATAAATTACATTAAGTGAGACTATGATACGTTAAGTAAGGTTATGTTGAGTTAGCGCTAGTTTACATAGATTTAAACTTTTAATACTTTCTTATAATTCAGCTTCTTTGTATTACACATTTGAAGCGATTAGCTATTTTATCTTTTATACTATTTGTTTAAAAAATACCTTTTAAAGTTGGAAAAATAACAAAATTTTAATAAATATATAAACTTTTTCGGTGAAAGATCCTACTGAATATATATATATATTATATATATATATATATATATATATATATTATTATTATATATATATATAGTATAATATATATATATATAATATATCTATATATATAATATATATATATAATATATATATATATATATGTAGTGCTAAGTTAAAGTAAATTGTAAAATTATAAAATTTGTCATTTATGTTAATATTATAGCCAATGATTTCCCCGTAGGGCAGAATTTGCATAAGTGCAACAATTGTAAATAAAGTTTTCCTTGTTTGTCTGAGTATTCTAAGTTAGTCTTGAGTCTCGATTCGACTCCACTTCGCTTTAATCTCTCGTTCCTTCCACAGAAATCAAGAATACAAGAAATTACAATTTCGGAAAGGAGGTAAAACGTCGACCAATGCAAGACTGTTCCCTAAGTGAGCGTAAGAGAGAGAGGAGAGAGGAGAGAGAGAGAGAGAGAGAGAGAGAGGCAGAGAGAGAGAGAAGAGAGAGAGAGAGAGAGAGAGCAGAGAGAGACGTACCACAATAAAAAAGGAATCCTTGTTTGTACCCTATTGAATAAACCATCATATAAGTACTTCACAATTTATAATCCTTCCTTAAATAACTTATTAGGATCCTCGAAAACTATGAAACTGTCACAAACATAGGTCTTTATAATTGGTGAACCCGGAAAAGAACACCCAGTGCCTTCAACCTTCAAAACTCTCACCAGCAACGACGTATCACAATGCCGGACAACAAGGAATTGGACACTGTTGCTTTAACTCAAAGGATACATTAACACTCAATTACTCTCTCTTACCAGACTCCTTCATCTTCAACAAGAAAAGTTCGTCTCCAAAAACAACCAAGATGAAGAAAAAGAAAAAACAAAAACATAATAAAAAATCCAAATAGGAAACTACCAAGATAAAGAAAAGAAAAAGGAAAATCCAAATCAGAAAGCTCCAAGAAGAAAACTAAGACGAACTACAAACACCTTTATTACCCGCAGATATTTCAATTTCGTCGACTTACAGAAGATAAATTAACAATTGCAAAAACTGAATACTCTTTTAAAAGCTGGTATCATTCACCCTTCTAAATCCCTCCCTTTTCATCTTCGTTCCTAAAAATGCTCCAGTTAAACAATTTTTTTTCCCCATTGTAAACTTTCAACTCTATAACCTATCCTGAATCATATCAATTTTTTCTTGAAGATTTCAAAATTGTTTTTCATCTAAAGTGGTCACAGCTTCTCTCGAAATGAAAAGAGCGGCATTTTGGCAATATGGATCAAGAATATTGCACGTATGGATAATCTTCTCTCAATTTCAAAATTGAAAATTTTATCGTCAGGTAAATTCTCCAAGCAACTTAATCTTTATCACAATCAAATTCAATCGATTTCCTTCAATGGAACATTATTTAACAAACTTGTATGCGATCTGATGTAAAATTGATTATGTATACCATTTTTAAATTTTGTTATTTTTATGTAATTAAATTTTGTTGTATTTGCTTAATTATACTAACTGATATAATAAATATAACTTATATTTGGAATATACCTTTCATTGTATAATATTTTGAATTTTGTTATAATACATTTTATATTTTGTAATCTTTTAATTCCATGTTTGTATGTACCCTTATGACTACGGACATAATCAGATATTGCTTGCATTTTGAATGTTACTTTTAACTTTATATTTTTATTTGTTATTCTTTTTACACTCATCTGAAATGTTTGTATGTTTGTGTGTGCATTTCCGATTCACACCGAAATTATGCAATGCAACTATTATAATGTCTTATCACTACTCTCCGTGTTTGGGCGGGT
>JABUQX010072634.1:0-12500 GCA_015478945.1 Trachelipus rathkii
AAGGTTTCTCCCTCTTTAATTTTACCTACTTTCCTTTCGGGTTTCCCACCTCAACTTCCATCCAAGCCCCCACTAACCTTATTTTACATGGAAAACATAATGATCCGATTTTATCCATTCTCTAATTCCCCTAATTCGATTTAACATCTTCAACACTATACTTTTTTCAACATCTCCCCTCATTCCCCTCCAAATTGGCGGTGCGTCCTTGCATTGTGGCGGAGTTGGGTCTACTTCCACCCAGAGGCATCTGCTGCTTTTAGTTAGCGGAGGCCTTCTCGGGGGGAAAACTAAGTTGCCGCCCCCAATCCACGGTGGAACAGCATACGCCAAGGGATGCATGGCCGGAGGGAAGTTCGGTCTTAAGTATGCGAACTCAGGATACCAGGCGACCTCCTGTTTCAATTTAGCCTTCCCGCAGTATGAGGCTCTGCTGCGGGTGACCGAATATAATTCCTCAGTTTTACTTATTCTTTTATGGATTCGAAAAAACTTTTACAGGGGGGCACCCCCTTAAGTGCGCCACTCCCAAAGGCCTCAAGGCCTTCACTGGATTCCCCCGAAACCTCTACTGAAAAGGGCCTTACAGTCCTGTTCAGGGGGTGGAAGGAGAATCCAATCTGGCTGCTGCGACCCTACATTAGGGGTTACAATCTAATATCGGGAGTCTTATTAAAGCTCAACTAACCTATGCTTTGTGCTTTCAGGTCGTGCGCCAGAAGTAAGATACTAGTGTGGGCTGGTAGAAGACCGGGCACTGATCCTTCAGAGCCGCAAAATCTGGCTGCTTAATCTCGTGCTTATTCGCCCCACCTCATACCTCCGCGGAAGAAAGAGCTTCTTCCGCCTTACGTTGACTTCCATCGGCCAGGGAGCTGCCAAAGATCAACTAGGGACTGGAGGCCGATGCAAACAGGGCAGCGCCGAAGCGCCTCCAACGCTTACCTCAATCTACCTTAAATACAATTTAGAATAGGAATCGTCTTAAAGAACTATCCAGAAGATATCTTGACAATGGACCAACTTAAAGCCATACAAGAAGGAGTTTTGGGCAGGATTGTGGAATTTGTTGGCGGTATCACACAGCCAAAGTTTCACGGCTCTGTCCTTAAACCAGGATGGGTGCAGTTCAACTGCGACGATAAGGCCACAGCAGAGTGGCTGAAACTCGTTGTTGGACAGCTGAAACCTTGGGAGGGGGCAGATCTGAGGGCAGTGGAGGGGGATGAAATCCCCGACCCATAGTACTGACGGGTCTCTTCCAGAATAGTGCAAAGGATGGGAACGATAAGATCCTAACCTTCGTTAAAGCGCAGAACCTTGGCTTGAACACGGACGAGTGGAAGGTCCTGAGAAGGGAAGAGAGGGGCGATTCTGTGCACCTTGTCCTTTCTCTTGACCAGCACTCTGAAACAAAGCTGAGGGCCCAAAACCATCTGTTCAGTTATAAATTTGGAACTGTTGGGCTCAGGAAGAGGAGCGGGAAACCCGAGGTGGGGAGCAAGCACCCCACCCCTGGTGAAACGACCTCACCTGGGGACTGTACTCCAGAAGGAAAAGGGAAGGCCCTGGTTTTCAAGGGAAAGGCAACACCCTCTGGTTCACAGCCAAAGAAGAAAATACAAACTGCAAAGAGTGGGAAAGAAGGCCAAACAAAATCGGCCTTGGCAAGGGGATCAAGTCAGAACCCAAACCCAAATCTGCATAATGGACAATAAAAACAATCTGAGCTGCCTTCAAATTAACTTGCACCACGCAAAGGCAGCAACTGATGCTCTCGTCCGGACCTTTGTGTGCGAGAGACTGCAAATAGCCCTCATACAAAGTGTTTATGGGTGAGCAGAGGAACAATCAAAGGAAATACCAGTGGAATGGGTAAAGCTCGGCGTCTCTGTCGGGCCATGGCGCGACCTCGTGCGGTTCGTCATGGTCATCCGGTGGTGGGGGTCAAAGCCCTGTCCCCATTCCCGGCAGTTTCAACCACAAGGGAACCTAATAGCAGCCCTAAGTAGAAGGTGCAACCGCCGGCGGTTCTGTGCTGTGCAAGAGCGTAGTAATTGCCTCGGCATACTTTTGCGTTGGGACTCTAATGAAGCAACTCCGAAGAAATTCCACAGGCTTGACTCAATACTGTCAAGCGGAACGCAGGGGATTGTTTCATGTGGACTTACGGATGTCAAAATTCCCATCATACATCCCTGTGGGGCAGCAAGGACTACTCAACAACAGAGGTGACGTGTATTTAGAATCCTTACTCAATATGGTATTTCAGATGTGGTGAATTGAGGACCCAGTATATGCTCCCACATTCACACATCGACACAGACAAGAGTCTTAGACCTAACCTTAAATAAATGCAATCCGTGGCAGTACAAGAATCTCGAACTGGTTATGTGTCGATGAGTATCTCATTCGGACCACTAGACACATCAGGTTCGGAATCATAGCTTTGGAGAGAGTAGAGGAGGAGCGGAGAAACCTAAGCTAACAAACTGGAGCTTGTATAAAGAGCTCCTTAAAACAGCGCGTAGAGGATATGGAGGGACTGTTCGATGTACAGGACCTAATGTACCTCACTACCCTCAACTGCAATCTAATCATACATAAGATTCATATGTTCAACAATATTGTCTTCTCGAAAAAAGAGGGATAACTGAGCGGCTTCCCTGGTGAATCTAGAGCTTTAACCACTCTATTAGATCTAAACCAGGAAACTCTTCCTAAGCTAGCTCGGGATTAAATACCATTGGAAGCATACAAACTGCCCTAACCGCTTTATAACAGGGAACTTAGGAAATCCAAAAGAAGATCATGGAAGTCTCTATGTGAAAGCATTGAGAGCCAATCTGAAACTGCGCGTCTACATAAAGTGCTCTCAAAGGACCAATCTAATGGGCCGAGCCTTCTCTTAAAGAAAGACGGCAGTTATACAAAGGACCACAGGGAAACCTTAGTGAAACTTATAAACACTCACTTTCCCGCACAATGTAATAGTTGACGACGGGGAAGAAGTAGATATATGGGATGGTAGGAGACCTAATAGATGGACGGAAAGTCTGTCTGGAAGAGTCTTCTCCCTTGATAGGGTAGAATGGGCAATAAATTCCTTCGGTCCATATAAATCTCCTGGAGGGGATGGCATATTCCCAGCCTTGCTTCAACAGGAAATGGAGAGTCTGCTTCCGCTGCTGGTGAGGGTATTCAGGGCAAGCTATACCCTGGGATACATTCCCCGGCTGTGGAGGAAAGTAAGGGTGGTTTTTATCCCCAAGACGGGGAGACGGTCCACGTCTGACCCCAGATCCAATCGACCTATAATTCAGTCTTACATCATTTCTTTTGAAAACAATGGAAAAGGTGCTAGACTACCACATAAGGGTGGAAAATTCTATAGAAAGAAAATCCATCCTAATCAATGGGCCTACCAGTCCGGTAGATCAACAGTTGGCGCACTAGATAGCTTCGTATCCAAGATAAAATGAGCGCTAGATCACAAGGAGGTGGCGGTTTGTGCTTTCCTGGATGTGCAGGGTGCTTTTGATAGCACCATGCATGTGACCATGGAGGATGCCGCCGCCTCCAAGGGCGTCGGACCCGCAACGATTGCCTGGATAAAAGCAATGTTGGGGACAAGACGTATTACGGCTGAACTGGGAGGGGAGATGATCACTGTGACATCTGAGAGGGGATGCCCCCAAGGAGGGGTACTTTCACCCCTGTTATGGACCATGGTGGTTGATAGTCTCCTCACCAAACTCAGTGAATCCGGATTCGAGGTGCAGGGATACGCGGATGACCTTGTAATTATTATTAGAGGCCCTAAGAGAACTCTTAATGGAACTCATGCAACATGCCCTCAATATATCCTACAATTGGTGCTTGGAAAGGGAACTAAACATCAATCCAAGCAAAACAGTAATAGTGCCCTTCACCAGGAAGAGGAAGCTAAGATACAAGGCTCCCAAGATTGGTGATGTCACTATTAACCCTTCCACTGAAGTCAAATATCTAGGAGTAATCCTAGATCAAAAACTAACGTGGAATCCACATCTTAAAAGGGTAGTGGATAAAGGTACGATGGCCCTATGGACATGCCGAAAGATGCTTGGCAAAACATGGGGACTGAAACCTAAAATGACCAATTGGTTATACCTAACTGTAGTCAGACCTATTATCACCTATGCCTCACTTGTTTGGTGGCCGAAGGTTGAACAAAGGACTGCACAAAATAAACTGCAAAGATTGCAAAGGCTTGCATGCCTAGCGATCACAGGGGCAATGCATACATGCCCTACTGCAGCCATGGAGGCACTGATAGGCCTCCTTCCTCTGCACTTGCACGTTAGAAGGGAGGCCATGTCATGTGCAACCAGATTGGCCATTCTTGGTCAAATTAAACTAAAGAACTGGACTCGGACCATGACCTTCGAATTTTGGAAAGATGGTACTCCAAGAGATACAAATGGCATTGTAGTTTCGGACTAATGCCCAAAACAAAAAGCCTTTGGAAAGAAGTATAAATAATCCTTCTTACAAATCGTTCAACTTGGGATAATGGAGGTCCTAAACTTGAATCAGAACCAGTATGTGGTACACCTGATGGATCGGTGTCAATGAATGGTTGGGATCTTGCCGCTCGCGGGACTGGTCGGACCATTGTGAGCGCGCAGTATTTTATTGCCCTGAGGTGCTTTTTCCCTACCCCATTCTTTCAGGCAGTTTAGTTTACGCTATACATCTCTTGTTTTTTTGCTCTTGTTGTCCAGATTCATTTTATTTAACATAGAAATGAGGGATCTGCGAGGCGGCATAAGATTCGCTGTGGCAACTGATAGTTCAGTTCAGCGGCTATTCGTTGTTGGCTCTTGTGAGCTCCTGCACGTATGACTCTAAACTGGTTTGGGAATGTCAACGTACCCTACAGCAACTGGCTCAACACAAGAGTTAATCTGATGTGGGTGCCGGGGCATCAAGGTGTACCAGGCAATGAAGAGGCTGATCGCCTCGCTAAGGAAGGAGCTAGAACCGCCTACTGTGGTCCGGAACCCTTCTGTGGACTTTCTAAGGCCCACATTAATATAGACTATCTCGGTGAATAGCAATACGGGATTACTTACAGCTATGACCAATCTACTGGACAAGCATTCCCTTCCTGGTCTCAGACAGGTCTAATAGATCCTGATTTGTCTTTCTCCGAGAAAGGCAAAGGAAGTGCTTGCTCTGAGTAGATCTGATCTTCGACTTTTGACTGGAATTCTGACTGGACATGGGCCAGTCAGATATCACCTCAAGAAAATGGGAAAAGTTGAATGTGATTCATGCTGATACTGCCGTGAAGCAGTAGAAACGGCAGAACGAATTCTATGTAATTGCGAAGCTTTAAGCTGGGAAAGTAATTGGTATTGGCAGAGGAATATTCTGAAGCCTTACGATTTCAAAACTTCGTCTCCTGGAAGAGTCCTGAAATTCCTGCGGAAAATCGGGATGAACCAGGAGTTTTAATAGACAAGGGCGTGTCACAAAAGATCCAAGGGGGTCGCAGTGACAAGGGGCCTCAATAGAGGACCCACCCACTCCCTAATCCATTCATCTATATTTATTATCTACTTATACAATCTCCTCTTCACAACACTAAATAATCATACTTTTTCAATCGATTACGCATTCTACTTATCCAACAACTCTAGTATTTTCTTACCGGATATCTCTTGTGTTTTAAAGAAGTCATTCTTCTTCTACCACATTAGGCTCTCCTCTCTTCACAGAAAGGGAGAATACTTCCTACATAATTAATACATAATTAATGGGATTCATAATAATAATAATACATATAATAATCATTAATAAGGGTACATAATTCTAGTTATATTCTTTGGTTATCTGTATGATAATTAATCAATGTTGTAATAAATCAATATAGGTGAATAATAATAATTAATACATAATAATAATATAATAATAATACTCATAAAATAATAATCCATAATAACTAACGCTGTTATCTCATCAGTAATATTCTATCATATCATGCATCTTATTCTGCTGCCATAATCTCAATCTTGCTGGAGGATGCTTATACTTTTGCCTATTACACGGTTTGGTTGTACCCTCATCAATTTTATAAATTTCGATTTATCTGTTCAAGATGCAACGACGTCCGCTTTCCTTTTATTAAATGACTTTCGGTTCAGCCAGTCCTTCACTTTAGAAGATCCTCTGACAAGTTACCATTGTCAAATTGGGAATTTCCCTTAATCCAAAATATTTTTTGAAATTGTACTTTTGGTAACACTCTAGACTGACTGGTTTTGGTTTTGACACAAATTTTGTCACTTGCAGCTGACTGACTCTCTTTGGGCTATTTCCTTTGGGCTATATATATATATATATACTATAATTATTATATATTTATATATATACTTACATATATACTATATATACTATATTACTATATATTACTATATATATATTATATATATATATATATATATATATATATATATATATTATATATATAATATCATATTACATCTAATATTATTATATTATTAGTCCTTCTTATCCATATCTATATATATACCATATTTATAATATATATTACTATATATATATATATATATATATATATCTCTTCTTCTACTTATATATTATTATCTTCTATCATCATTATCATATATACGTTCTATATATATTATATATAGGGACTTTCCATTTCGCCTATTATATATCAGTGGCGGTTTTTGGGGGTAGGCAGAGTAGACAACGCCTACTTGCCTTTTAGTGAGCCTCCCAACAAAATATTAAAAAGTCAGCATATATATATATTCTTTTACTATACTCACTATATATACTATATATAATACTATATAATAACCTATACTATATGTATATATATATATTATATATATATATATATATATAATATATATATATATATATATTATATATATAATATATATATATATATATATATAATAATGTATATCTATAATATATATATATATATATATGAACCCAAAATATATTAAAAAGCCAGCATATATATATATATATATATATAATGATTTCCTTCGAAGGCTAGCTTTAAGATGCCGGCATCAATTTCTACTCGATTCCTTTTTTAATAGTAGCGATCGGTGGCAATTGTTACTTCTCTGAGTCAAAAAAAAATAGTTCCTTATTCTCTAAGGCTAGGCAAATTTGGATGTGCCTGACGACTCAGTAGCAGTCATTTTTTTTTTTAATAATCCCCATTTAAATTGCATTAAGCAAGAAATCATAATAATATTATTAATAACATAAATTATAATAATTAACTAAAATTAATAATTTTTATGCTCTTGATAATCTCTTATACCGACTTATTTAATTCGTAATTTCATTTAAAAATTATTGACTCAACCAGAGTCTGAGAAAAACGGCGCGTGAGTCACAAGGCTCTTTCTCGGCTACTTTGGTAGCATGCCTCTGCAAGACAGCAGCTAAGCTCCATTTTTCATTTATTAATGGGATGATTTTTATGTGGAGTTTAGTTTAGTAACTTAACACGATTTCATATTATTTATCAATAATTTAATACTGATTTTGCGTGTTTTTAATAAAATTGAGCCGTTAGTTTTATAAATACGGGGAATTGGAATCGTATTCGATTTAATTTTCATTAAAAATTACTAAATTCTTTTTTCCAGTGTTGTAGGCCTATTGAATTAAAATGTTAGAATATGTGGAATACAGTGAGTGATTCAAATATGAAAACATTCATTCTCTTGCATTGTCGCTAATATATATATTTATATATATATATATAATTATAATATATATATATATATATATATATATAATTATATTATATATATATATTATATATATATATATATATTTATATATATATATATTATATATATATATATATATACTGAGAAGGGAACGGATGATGCAGAGTGAGTAGGTAAAAGTTGTGGAATGGGCAGAAGGTGGCTGGTGGCAATTAAACTTGTTGGTGAATGTAAAGGGACTAGTCTTGAGTGCGCTAGAGTCTTCATGAGGGTAAAATGTTGTTACCTGTCGTTATTGTATGGTAGAGTGAGACCTATGGTCTTGGAATAAGAAGTATAAGATCTAAAGTTCAATGGTTCAGATTGGACAATCTTAGGTGGCATGCTAGGTGTGAAAAGAATGAATAAAGTGAGGAATGAACGTATTAGAGAGTGGTGTGGTGTGAAGAAGGGGTAAATGAGAGAATAAATGAAAGTATGATGAGATGGTTTTGGTCATGTGGGAAAGATGAATCGAAAGTCGGTTGGTTAAGCGGATGTTAGTGTTGAGAGTGTGTTGGGAACCGACCGGCTGGGAGACCGAAGAGAAAGTGGATTGAGTCGGTGAACGAATGTCTGGAAGAGAGAAAATGTGAGTTTGGCAGAGGCGAAATAAAGGTGATGATAGAAGAGAATGGCGGGGTTTTGGTATGGGGGGAATGGTTGTGGTCCACCTGGGCAAAGGGATGAACCTCTACATTGACGATTTAACCATAGTGAAGGGTCCGTCGCGGTCCCCATGATGCTCTAGGGTGGATTTATCTGTCTGTGACGAGCTCTCACTCAATTAATGGTACAGAGGGGCGGTAAGGCGGGCTTTCTTTTCGACAGTTTGTCATGTTCTCCTACTGCTTTTCTTTTCCGATGCTTGTAGCGCACACTTACCCCCAATCTTGGAGCAAAGAGGAAGGTGAAGAAGAAGACGAATATATATATATAATATTATATATATTTCTATATATATATATATATATATATAGATATATATTTTATTATATATATATATATATAATATATATATATATATATATATATATATATATATATATATATAGTATATATATATATATATATATAATAATTATCATATATATATATTATTATAAAATATATAATATATATATATATATCATATATATATATATATATATATATCCAATAAACATCAATTAATATAATAACTATCAACTACAATCAATCAATACAAATAACCCTCAAAAAAAACAAAGACCAAAATAAAAAAGGATCACATTAATAGTCTATAATTTATATATATATATAATGGATTCAGTGCTTGAATGAATGATAATCAGATTGGATTAAGAAGGTTTTTAAATCCGAAGTGGTGGGCAATAGGAGAAGGGGCAAACACAAAAGGTGGGGTTGATGGAGTAAAGGAGATATTATAGCAAATGGGATAGATTTGATGATGCTGAAATAGATTAACGTGTCATAGGGATCACTTGGACGAAAGAATAAATTCGTGGAAAGTTTCCGTCAAGGGTTGCAATTAATTCAACAACTGGAACATAGCAAATAAGCCAACAGCATTCCCCGATCCGCAAGCTGACCACCACCACGCAGTTATGTGGGGACGCGTGATTGAGATAAAATAATACTATTATATATATAATTATATATATATATTATATTATATATAATATATATATATATATATAATATTATATATATATATATATATATATATATATAATATTATATATATATGATATATATATATATAATAATATTGTGTTTGTTTTGTAGGTTTGGTATATGTCCTATTCATATGAGGGAGGTTTGTGCCAGGATTTTGTGAGTATTTTTTGTTAAATGGGAACAGCTCCTTGCAGCAAGGGCCTCTAGGCTAAATATTCTGGTATCGATGTATTATGCTTGTTTTTGGTAAAATATTTTTCTTTTTTCAGGAGTAGAAGTAATTGATAAATGAATTTGTAAATTGATCAGAATTTATAGAATAGAGCAAACGATTGATGATAAGAGAGATAGCAGATCAGACGGTTTAAACGATCATAAGTTCAACGAAAGGAGAATCAGATACTAGGGGGACTGGTCAGAATCAGATATTAGGGGAATCAACCTTAGTAATAATTAATAATAGGGGTCCTGGTTCCCTGCGCGCGTGGGGATCGAGAATAACTATTATAAAGTTATTGGGGTTGACTGGTCGACATCTGGGAATCTCAAGGTAATAATTTAAGAGTAGATTAATCAATTTTCATTTATCAATCATAATGGAAACTAGGAAGGGGGAAAAATGCCCTAAGTTTGTTGGAAATAAGGAGGAATATCTTGAATGGAAGGGAAAAGTGGAAGATTGGGTTTGGAGTGTGAAAGAGATAGAAAAATATCCAGGGATAAGCATAAGGAATGCGTTATCAGGGGAACCTTGGCAGTTGGTAAAAGATCTATCGAGAGAGGATATAACTGAGAAAGAAGGATGGAAGAAAATAATAGATATTCTGGATAAAAAATATAGGATGGATGAGAAACGAGAAAAGATTGAGAATATGAATGAGTTATTTAGGATAGAGAGAAAGAAGGGAGAAAGTATGCAAGATTATGTAAGCAGATTCGATGCTGTATTGAGAAAAAGTATGGCCACAGGGATGGATGCTTTGAGTGAAGAGCACAAAGGAGGCTTGTTATTGGTCAGAAGTGGTTTAGATGTGAATGAAGAGAAGATAATCAACGGGGTACTAGATGGAGAGGTGAAATATCAAAGAGTTTGTCAGGTTTTAAGAGGGGTGTTAGGAGAGAGAATGAATGAAAATATGGAGAAAACAGAGAGATCATGGTGGGGAGAGAAAGTGGATAGGAAGAAGGTCATTTGTTATGGATGTAAGAAGGAAGGTCATATGAGGTACAATTGTCCTGAAAGAGACCACAAAAAGAAATGTAAGGGTTGCGGAATAGAAGGACATGAGGAGGATAAATGTCGTTTTAAAGAAAGTAAATGTTATGGATGTGGGAGAAAGGGTCATTTGAAATATCATTGTACATCAGAGAAAGAAAAGAAATCGGATGAAACAGTACTGCTAGGAGAAATAAATGTATCTGAGGAGGATCCATGGGATGATGTATGGGGTATAATAGATACGGGATGTTCGAATACGGTAATTGGGGAATTATGACTAGGCAGAGTGATAGGGTCTATGGAGTGTTTGAGGAAATTAAAAGGATGAAGGGAACCGAAAGAGAAATTAAGACCAAATATTGGTTTGGGGAAAAACAGTATAATGGGACAATAAAGATGAATATTCCGATAAAATGGGGGAATAAAAAAGTTCTTCTAGAAACAGAGGGGATAGAAGGAAATATACCTTGGTTGATTGGGACAAAGGTGTTAAAAAAAATCGAAGCAAAAATAGATTTCCAAACAATGGAGATGACAGGAAATCATTTAATTAATGAAGAAAGAATAAATGTAATAAGAGATGAAAAGGGACATTTAAGGGTGAAATTAAGGGATAAGAAAAATGAAGGGAGTATATGGTTTAATCTAAAAAGGGAAGACATTTGGGGAAATGATGATAAATGGCGAAGAAATTGCATGAAGTTACATTTCCAATTTGGACATTGTTCATATGGAAAGTTGAAAGAAATGCTTGAAAAAGCGTTTTCGGATGATCCTACGTTTGGTCAAGTAAAAAAGGGAAAATTGGAAATAATGAAAAAGATATGTGAAGAGTGCACAATATGTAAAAAATACAAAAGGAACACAAGTACACCGGTAGTGGGGATTGCGTTGACAAAAAAGTTTAATGAGGTGGTGGCATTAGATATAGGGGAGTTAGAAGGGGAAAAATTTCTGGTAATCATTGATTGGGATACAAGATTTTGTCAATCAAAATGGATTAAGACAAAAAGACCAGAAGAATTAATAGAAGTAGTATTAGAAAAATGGATGAGCGTTTTCGGGGTACCGGAGAAAATTTTAACGGATGGAGGAAGAGAATTCCAAAACAAAGAGTTTGTGGAATTTACCGATCAATGGGGGATAGAATTATTAAGTACCGCGAGCGAAAGTCCTTGGAGTAATGGGAAATGCGAAAAGATGGTGGGGATAATAAAAGAGAGTTTACGAAAAATGAAAGAAGAAAAGATAGGAGGAAAAAAATGGATCTTGCATTGGATAGTATGTGCGAAGAATGAAACTATCATGAGTGATGGCTTTTCTCCATTACAGAAGGTTTTTGGAAGAAATAGCCGAACCAGAACTGGGCGGAGGATAGAAGACCACTCACCCGCTGAACTAGAAACAGAACTAGAAGGGAAAAGGTTGAGAGAACTCATGGAAATACAGGAACAGGTAGAAGAAACAATACATAGCGTGGATTGTAAAAATAGAATAAAAAGAGCTTTGAAGAGAAATGTTAGAAATCATAAGTTGGAGGATGCAAGAATGGGGGATAAAGTTTTCTATAAGAAAAAGAACGAAAATAAATGGAGAGGACCTGGGAAAGTCATAGGGATAGAAGGGAAAACAGTTTGGGTACGTCATGGGGGATTGATGAGAGAGGTGAATAAAATTCACATTACAAGAATACAAAAGGCGGGGCAGAAAGACAACGAAAGTGATAATGAGAAAAAGAGCAATTTGGGGTTAAGTGAGAATGAGGAGAGTAGTGAAGACGATGAAGATTATCTAACAGGAGATAGGAC
>JABUQX010072634.1:17500-26405 GCA_015478945.1 Trachelipus rathkii
CGGCTCTAATCAATATAGATTTTGACTCTCATAAATTGAAGCAACCAAAGGTTGCCATAACATATAATTTTTTTTGTAAATATAAATATTTCACTGGATCAAGGTCATTATTATTATTATATTTAATTAATAATTATTCTCACTATTGAGATCCGTATATGAAATAATTATTATTATTTTTTTTATTATTCTTTATTATTATTATTATTATTATTATTATTATTATTATTATTATTATTATTATTATTATTATTATTATTATTATTATTATTATATTATTATTATTATTATTATTATTTAATTCTTTAAATCACCCATTACTTCTTACATTTTCTTTCATTTCCATTCCACATCATCACCATATAGGGCCATAAGCCACATAGATAAATATATGAACATTTTTTTGAATATATATATGTATATATACATATATATATGAATGTAAATAATATAATGCCTATTTGGAAAGCTCATGTATTTATGTATTAAATTTAAAAAGTTCTTTTCAATTATATATCTAGAATTGTTTTAGCGAGTTATTAATTTCCTAAGCAGCCGAAGGTTGGTAGGTTAGAGTAAAGTTACCCGGGTTTGCCTAAATAGTAAGTATTATTCCCAAAAGCAATAACTTTCCTTGAAATATTGACATAACTGCAACAACATTGGACATAATTTACTTGGATTATAGAGCAATCTGATTCAATATCCTCTTCTTAACAGATAAATAAATAAATTGTGAAGTAGATGAAAATATTCAAGCGGAAGGCAACAGCCCAGTAAAATTTACAACCAAAGGAAAGGATCAAAGAAATAAGCAGAGCATATTCCTTAAATAGGTGCAACTGCGGAAATAGTTGTACGCTTCCACGCCTTAAGAAGATCAAAGAAATTACCCACCAGGAGAGAGATCCATCCATTGTAATCCAACACCGGGGTCAGAGTTGGATCCTCCCCAGAAGAATAGGGACTGCATCAAGATACTATTGGTGAGTCATATTCTCTATATTGGTGGAAATCAAGCTTCTACAATATACTGTGCTATATATATATATATATACCTATATATAATATATATATATATATATATATATATATATAGATGCTAACACTCGCCTGCTATATATCAGGGCTCTTGAACGACAATTTCAGCTCGGACTCTGGCAGCTCCGGCTCCAGCATTTTGGTACGAAATGATCGGCTCAAGCTTTAAAGTGCCAATCAACTCTGGCTCCAGCGTTTTAATTTACCCGACTCCGACTCACGGCTCCGGCATTTTAAGTGTTAAACTCCGACTCCGGCTCCGACCTAGTTTTAATTCTTCTAGAGCTTTGAAATCATTAATTCTGATACAAAATTTTGATAGTATGATGAAATTAAATGTTTGTTAATGGCATTTATTAACTTAGAATTAGAAACTTAGAAAATATTTTATGAAAATAGGGCACAAACTGAAAAGAGTCATTCCCTTCTTCTAAATTTTAAATATCAATTGCCTATGGGCTGTTTAGTTCAGTATTCATAATTTATTATTAAAAGCTTTCAAAAGATAAAATCATATTTATATAGTTATCTAAGGTTTACAATTTCTGGTTGAATTTATAAGGGCCTGAACATATGTCCATAACTAATTTATTCAAACAGTTTTGTATATGAATATATGTATATATATGTATATATATATATATATATATATATATATATATATATATATACATATATATCTTAAATATATATATATATGCTTTTTATATATAATATATATATATATGTATATATAACAATATAAATATATATATATATATATAAATCTTTTATATATAATATTTTATATATATATATATATATAAGTATGTATTAGTACACCTTAACACTATAATATATATATATAACATATATAATATATATATATATATATATATATATACATTATATTATATATATATATATATATCTATATCTATATGAAAATATATATATATGTATATATACTCATATATATATATATATATATATATATATATGCTCATATATATATACTCTCTATATATATATAGGGTGGTTAAATCTCCGCCAATAAACTCGGACTGACAGGCAGCATTAAAACATTTGTTAAATAAACTACTGTAACCCCGGTTTTCGTTACGGATGGTATAAGAATAAACCGTGATGTTTGTTTTGGCGTGTTGCGCCGCGTAACAGGTTCGTTCTAATATTTATATGTGTGTACATATTTTTCAGAGTTTTGTCAAGTCCTTATGGTTCTTGGAGGTGTTAATAAATATGAGACACTCTTACATGATGACCACGACGACTGATTGAACATTGCTTGAAGCAATAAGATGTGCTGGTCAATGAATTGATTAAACTCAGCTATCTTGCTAACCATAGATGTCGTGAAGTTTATGTTTTTACCAGCGGACAAAGGGTCCCATTATCAAGCGCTGATGAAGCGACAAACAGCATTGTTGATCAGGTGGTTCTGTGTGAAACCGTTCCGGTACGCAACGGTCGCTCTTCGTCCATTTCCGTTCGCGGCACACCGTAACATTATCATGTCGGTTAACTCGGGAAGAAGTAGTGATCCATTAAATTGTCGATGCCTACATTGTGAATCAGCGATGGTGGGCAAAATAAAGGTATTGCCCGCGATGTTTCGAAGGGCGTTAAAAGCGTACGCTGCGCTGCGCCACGCTGGCTCCACATGTGATGAGTAACCTAAATCGTGTTAACCTTTTCGTGCGGTATACTATAAACTAGTGTACCTTACATCATCCGTAACTTTGAAAGGAAGCGTCATACAACAGGGTTATTTAACAATAAATGTTCATTATCGTTTGTTCTATCAGCCATCCGAGTTTGTCGCAGAGGTTTAGAAGTCACCCACTATATATATATATATATATATATATATATATATATATATATATATATATATATATATATAATATATATATATATATATACTATATATATATATATATATATATATATATATATCATATATAACACTTATAACATATATATATATATAATTCCCTTTCTTCCTAACTTTAAAATATTTCTCTTTGAACAGCCCTACCATAGACATAATTTATTCAAACAATTGGTATGAAATCCCAAGTATCATTGAAAATCACTCTTCTTTGATGTGTAGTTTATTTTATTATTTTAAACCAGAAATAAGATCTCAACCTTTACTGAATAGAGATAAAGCTTTGTAATTGTGACATCTAAGCTTGCAAACTTTCAGGGGGGAAATTGATTGAATCTTAAAACTGATAACTTTGATTTCTGGTCGGATTTTCATTGTTCCATCTAATGACTTATGGAACTATCTTGCTATTTTTAGAATTATTTAGGTTGAATGTCTTTTACTAGTAGATTGTCTTTTTAGTTTTTCAATCGCTTTTTTGCTGCTCCAATTTTCCCATTATCTGGCAAAATTTAACTTCTTCATCTTCATCTGACAAAATTCTACAAGCGATTCCTGAAACTGCTGAACTATCTGACTCAGACCCAGATTTCTGCAGATTTCTGTTCGATAACGTTATTCATTTTAAGTCCTAGTTCGCAAAGAACACTTCTAGCTTTAAATATCAGATCTTCAGTTCTGGGAAAGATTCTAAACAAGTTTGACTCTTATTATTGGTTTTATTTTCAGTTAACAATTTTATAGTTTTTTTCAAGAAATTGTTTTGTGATCTACTAAGGCCAGTTCTCTAAATAAATTTTCCTGCAGTCAAGTCTTCTGATTGAATATTTTTGTTATAGTGCCAGATTGTTTCTTAACTCTGATGGTTCAGATTTGATTTCCCACTGACTGTCGGAGGAAGTTCAGAGTACGGCAACCATCCGCCTACCTACAATCTGCTGGTTGCTTTTCTAGCCTTTGCAGTGCATAGACATGCTATCATGTCTGACCTAGATTGCCACTTTGCAGCTTGATTCTTTAGAACTTCCATTAATTTGGGGGTGCGTGCTGCTTTTGCTATTTGTCTCGCCTCTTGTAAAATTGTATGAGTATTGAGGAGACCATCACGCACTGCTAACTGTAAGTATGAACTCCACATCTCATGTGCAATGTTAACATTATGCAGACAGTCACTGTAGTTTTATCAAGTTCGTTTCAAGCAACTAACCTTCTTGGTTGTGACAATTCAATAAAAATCAGTATCATATTTACCAGCTTCCTATTCCACACCCTCATTGTCCTTATTTAATTTTCAATCGTACTGATCATGTTATTTTGATGCGTTATCCGTAACTAAACTAATTACTTGTCTCTTGTTATTTCAATTCTTTTAAGATGTCAGTAACAAATTCTTGAATATATTCGCTAAATGTTGAAATTTTTTCTTTTATAAATACTAGTTTTAGAAATATTGTTTATGAGTCCACTTATATAAAATTATTGACAAAAATAATTTGCTTTGGCCCATGTGTAAGTATCCATTTTAAATGCACAAAACGTCCCTTTATGCAATTACAAGAAACTGTTTTTGTTTATTTTTCTTCTAGAACTATTTAACAAATATTTTTCCAGTCTAAAAGGACTTCAGTTTCTAAGCCATGTCTCCACACAATGCTTTAAATCCTGGTCATGCAAAGAAAACTAATGGGTCACTATCTTTATCAACCATTGAAATCAGTTGTACTTTTGAATTTTTCAATTAACATAGACAGAACAAGTTTGTGGCAAACTGAAAAGTTTCCACTTTAGTCTGAGTTTTTAAAAATAAAGGTTTATCCTGATTACCAGCTTCACCTTTCTTTTTAACAATTGTAGCAATGTCTGGATGATAGCTTTTTAAATGCTCATTAATTAAAGGATCCAATAGATGTGTTGTGAGTAAATGGTAGTTAGGTAGACTCTTTCATGATCGAACTGACTGTTCCCCATCAACTGTGTTGTATTCAGACAAATGAAAGTATTTTATCATCAGAGTGAGTAATATATTCAAATATATGAAGGTGTTTTCGATTTTGGTTTAGTTGACACAATATTTTTCTAACATGTAAATTTAATTAGGCTAAAGTTATCTATAAATACAGACCTTTTTATTATTTGATAAAAATACATTATATAATAAATTTCTGAAAGAGAGAATATATATATATATATATATATATATATATATATATATATATATATATATATATATATATATATATATATATATATATATATATATATATATATATATATATATATATATATATATATAAATATAAATATATATATATATATATATATATATATAATATATATATATATATATATATATATATATATATATATATATATATATATACATATATATAATTGAAATATTGGAATATAAGAATTGGAGTGGTCTCCTCAGATTATAATATATATATATAATTTTAAGGAAGAATAAAATTCGTCTTTTTTGTAATGTAGATAAATATATATATATATATATATATATATATATATATATATATATATATATATATATATATATCTTCTTTCTCATATATATATGTATATATATATATATATATATAACATATATCTATCAATAATAACAATAAAATTAATAATTACTTAATTTTGTATTTGCGAACCGGAACAGCCTCTTTTTGCGGCTCTGACTCCGACTCCATTTCAAGTCCCCCTAAATTTCGCCTCCAACTCTTATGGCTCCCTAAACCTCGCCTCCATGCCGGTTCACTCCCTTAAAGGTTTCCACGCAACCATGGCTCCACCCAGAACCTCGCAGCTCCAAGGCTCCACGCCTGATGCTATATATATATATATATATATATATATATATATATATATATATATATATATATATATATATATATAAAACACTTGTCTCTCTTATAGTAAAGCGCTCTTTTATAAAATACTCGCTCGCTATACTGCTTGGTAAAAAGAAAAATTAAAATTACAAAAATAAAATTAAACTTCTGTAATACAAATATATATATGTTAAAAAGATAATAAAAATTAAAATTGCAAAAATAAAATTAAAATTGTAATTCATTTGTCATACAGTTAAAATGAAAAGAAAACGAATAACTTTAAGAGTCCACAAGGATCCTCTGCTGGCAATAGGCTTTTACTGTAACTCGTTGCACTCGCATTGATAGCGTTTGTATATGCTTCACTCGCTGAAATGTTAACAAATTTTATACAGTGTGTACAGTATTTTATAAATATTTTTTATCATAGCTGAGAAACAAAACATACAACAACCAAATTCTAAAAAAAATGCATAGATTGGCATATCACTGGAAGAGGAAATAAAAATTTTAATTTAATTAGAGCTGGCTCTGCTATAACAACTGTTTTATGTAAATTCAGGAGAAATGAATTGACAATTCGAACAATTAAAGAACAAAGGTAAAATACAATTCAACACTAGGAAGATTCTTAAGTGTATCTAAAATGACAGGCCGTCTGCGAGATGATATGTTGGTTAAAACTGAATAGGCATTAAATATCTGGCTTGAAGACATGAAAACGAGTGCCTTGCGATGGAATAACGTTAAGAACAAAAAGGCCTCACTCATATGATAAGTTTAAAGAGAATCAAATAATAAAGTATAAATTTAGCCAGGGTTGGCTTGATAAAAGATTTCAAAAGCGTTTTTGCTTTAAAGAATATTCGTACGACAGGAGAATCTACGTCCGCTGATAATGAAGCAGCAAGAATTTTTCCAGATGAATTTATGAAAATAAATGAAGATAAAGGGTAACTGGAAAAAATGCCAGATCGCACATACATTTCTAAAAATGAAAAGCGACGCTCATTTTTGAAAGCACCCATTCTTCAAAGCAGCAAAGGATCGCGTGACAATATTATTTTGCTGCAATGCAGCTGGCCATAATAAAGCCTAGCTTCCTTCATAGTCGGCAAACCTACTTTTGTATGATGAAAAAACAAATCTATTGCCGAATCTTCTAGCGGTCAATAAGAGGATTGGTCCGCAGTTGGTTATTTAAAGACTGGTTCTCTGTAAATGTTTCAATTCCCTGACCAAGGTACCTTGAAAATAAAGGAATACCATTTAAAGGGTTGTTAATACTTGACAATGATAGTGAAATTCATCAGAAAGACTTAAACTTGCCAATGAATGTCAAAGTTGTATTTGTTCCAGCCAATACTTCAATTCTTCAAGCTTTAGATCAAGGAGTGAATCGATGTTTCAAAGCTAATTACATAAAGATAACATTCACACGGATTTGTAATTTTCTTGATGTGTATTCGAATGCAAACGTCATGAACTGGAGGAAATCTTTTAATATTTCAGACTGTGTAAATTATGTTAAGGAGGCAATTGATCAAATTAAACCACACTCGGTTAACGCTTGCTGGAAAAATTTATGGAGTGAATGCGTTACAGATTTTCAAGGATTTTCAACTGCAGATGAAGTTGCAAACATTGTTGCAATTGATCATCACCTTGGTGGTGATGAATTTGACGACCTCCACCAAAAAGAAATTGAAGAAATAATAAGGGAATAAGGAGATATTAACGAATGATGTTAGCTGAACTTGTTAATTCAGTTTCTGATACTGAAGATGACGATGAAAAAAATGCTGTAGTAAATGATTGGAATTTAAATGCATTAGGTGAACTGTGTTTTGTATGACAAAACAGTTAAATAATTTCATTATCGTCAAAGGTCCTTCAATGGAATGCAGTCTCAAAATTAAAAGAGATATTGAAAAATTATTTAAAACCATATTAAGAAATATTTGGTGAGACTAAAAGGCAAAAGTGTCAGTGCCCGATAACGATCTATTCTCAAAAAAAAGCAGCCTATGCAGTCTAGTTTTGGAACCACCTTTAAATACCAACTATTCAAACTTCATTTTGCTGAAAGAAAATATTTTATTAACAATTGGATTAACTTTAGAATTTTACATTACAATACTTAGACTATTCAATCAAATAGCTATAATAAATATCTCCAAATTTAAAAAGGTTTTCTAAAAGTATATATTTTACATTTAAAAAACTTTTTTTGTTCAATTTAAGATGTGTACAGTACTGTATTGTAATGTAATAAATATCCTACTAATTAACTAGTCAATAAAATATGTTTATATACTATACTGTAAATAACATTATATGTACAAATTTATTACAATTATTAAGGATAAATAAAATACTGCTGATATTTTATTCGCCTTATACAAAGGTAAAAATTTTAAAATTAATGATTTTTCAAGGGAGTTAAAGTTATATGCGATGTGCTATAACGCGGGGGGTCACTAACCATCCCCCAGCGTTATAAGAGGGATAAATATATATATATATATATATATATATATATATATATATATATATATATATATATATACTAAATATATATACATAGTTATATATATACCCTTATATATATATGGTGCATTCTCTGACAAATCAGGTGGTGAGTTGCACCCGACCCCCTCCGATTTTAATGAAATTTGGTATACAAACTCATTTTGGCACAAACTCCGCCCTAAAATATTAGGTTCAATTTTGGTGAGACACATTAACCCCTGTTTGGGGTTCAGCGATCTCACTTCTTTCAAGGTTTGATAACTTTGGTTCTATAATACACAGAATCAAAATTCAAAATACATTTTAAGGAATTATAGATCTATAAAAGGCATCAAATAAAAAAAATCTAATACAACAAATTTTAAAATTGCCAAAGTGTTAAAAAAGAAATTCCCCCACCCCCTTTGTTGATCCAATTTTTAAAAACCCTAGTATCCTATATGACTAATTTCTTTATTTGTATGACACAAAAGTCATATTTAGTTGATATCTTAACTTTTTTTGGCTTAAAAAAAAGGTTTTTATGTAAAAATTAAATTTTTGAAATAATTTATAATTTTACTACAATTAATTAACCTTCAGTACAACTTTAAATTGATAT
>JABUQX010072635.1:0-19443 GCA_015478945.1 Trachelipus rathkii
ACGCCCTTCCACGTTCACGCCCATTCCTGCTCCCGTACAGTCCGGCCATTGGTACGAATACGTGCGCACCCACACACTTGCTCAAATTTTCATACAAACACAAATATATATTGAAGACTTTCACACAGGTTCAATGGGTGTGGAGTCTTCTTGCGGGAATGGAATAAGAACTGAGTTGGCTTTTCGTCTTTATTTCCTTAAGCTTAATTCACAGATGGGAGTCGGACCCCTGTCCTTGGTTGTTGTGCTTATTTGCACGGCAACAATTTGCCAAATAATTTATGATATATTTGTTTTAAATAACCCGATTGTGCAGCTGAACGTTAAGCGTGTTTACACGATTTTGAAAAAGTTAGAATGATGCGCAAATTGGAGGAGGAGCTTAATTCGAAAAATACTACAACTCGTTTTCTTTTAGGGCGTGTTCAGCTATACAGTTTGGTTCTGCAGTTCGGCACTATAATATATATGTATATACTAGCAACCTACGCTAAAATTCCATAAATAAAATTAGCTCTATTTTGTTAGAAAAATGCAGATTGAAGGTTAAAATGGTTTGTACATGTAGTAAACAAGTATAACAAAAAGTTAAAAAAAATATAGACATTAAAAACTTAGAGCAGGAAATATTTACACCCTAAAAAGTTAAAAAAGATAAACACTAAAAACTTATTTTAAGGCATGTGCCTTGTTTGCCTAATGGATAATCCGGCATTGCTGACACCCAGTTATGTGTCATGACAAGGAAACTTTTCGATATTCCTACATCAATCCCCACATAAAAAATAATGATAAAGTAAATAAATAAAAGAGAAATAAATAATTTCAAAACACGGTTATATTTAATAGCTTTATTTTCTTATTTATTTATTTATTAATTTATTTATTTTTCGAAAATTTCCATTTTATTTTCTTATTTTTATTTTACTCCAAAGTTTACCAATAATCTAATATTAGATTATGGCACAATCTAATAATATTATTTTATAATTATTATTAGACTATTATTATTATTATTAGATTCAGATTGTAATTATGGTTTCCCGATTGTAAACTTTTTTTTTTTAGAAACCGGCAACCACGAAAATATTTCGATTGTTTAGTTTGATTATATCGATTAAATTGGTCATATATATCGATATATTTTCGCATCGATATGTTTTGCCCATCCCTAGTAGTAGTAGCAGCTAGTAGGTCAGTATAGTGAAATGGCTGTTGGTGGTGGGTTGGGGACGATTCATGTTCCGTCAAATTTTTCTAAAAGTTTAGATAGAATATTCGAAGAAGCTCATATAACTAGTGAATTAAAACTTTGCGGTCGTAAGTTAAAAGAATTCCCAAAATGTGCTGTGAAACATAATTTATCGGATACTGTCATAGCTGGTAAGTAAAAGATTACCATCTTAGACGATGTAAGGAAGGATGCAAGCATGAGCCACGGTAGATTTATGATGCTTTTTCTGTATATTGTTTTTGCGTGTTATCACTACTAAATAATAATAATAATGATAATAATAATAGCGTTAGTGTAGGCAGAAAATTGTATGATCTGTTAATTATAATTATCCACCATAGATTTTTTTTTTTTATTGGAAATTGTGGCTGGCGATTGGCGTTAAAACTCAATTTGAGGTTAAAATACTATAGCCAAAATATGGTAATACATATATTAGAAGTTTAAAGATACAAAATAAATATTAACTTGAGGCAAACTTAATTGGTAACACATTTATGGGTATAAAAAAAATTCCTATTTAATTTGTTTTACTTGAATTAATTATTATTTCGAGCTCATATGAATATTTAACTAATTAGTAAAATTTTTTTATGGCACAATAATTTATATTTTTAGATGATGCATTAATAATTACCCTCCACACAATGTAATTTCTATTTAAAATTATTTACAAATGAGTAATAATGCTTGTAAGTTTAATTAAATATGCTCTATACCCAAGTAATTTAGGATATATATTTGTACCTCTTTTTAATTAAAGATTTCCAGATTTGTAAGCGATTATATATGGTATGGTTAAGCTTTCCAAAACTTAGAAACCTTATAACTTGGAAAAAGTTTTTTTCTTTAAGAATTATATATATATATATATATATATTATATATATATATATATATATATATATATATATATATATATATATATATATATATATATATATATATATATATATATATATAGTCACCCTCGTAGAACGAGTCTTATAGAATGCGATCTTTGCTATACTGCGGTTGATAAAAAGATATAAAAAAGGAAAATTAAAATTACAAAAATACAAAAATAAAATTCTGTAATACGTTCATATGTTAAAAGTGGATTAACTTTAAAATTTTATTACATAATTACTGTACTTAGGCTATTCAAATAAATATATAAAAAAAATTTATCTCCCAAAACTGAGAAAGGTTTATACATTGTAATTTTTTTCATTTTAAAAAAAACTTTTGTTCAGTTTTAATATATGAATAGGTACTGTACTGTAATGTAATAAATATCCTACTAATTAACTAGTCAATAAAATATGTTCACATACAGTACTGTAAATAACATTATATTTGCAAATTTATTCAATTATTATTAAGAATAAATAAAGTACTCTGCTATTTTATTCAATCTTATAGGGTTTAAAAAGTTAATATTCGATGTCGCCTAATAACAAGGGGGGGTCAGGACCTAACCCGCGTTTACGAGGGACGACTGTATATATATATATTGGACCATATAGTTATTCAAATTTTAAAAAATTGTAATTAATATATATATATATATATAATATCATATATATATATATATATATATATTATATATATATATATATATTATAATATATATATATTATATATTTCTAGTACGGGAAGTTGGGAAAGATGTGAAATAAGGTTCCAAGTTCTGACTGAACAGCCTCTATGCTCATGTCCTCTAACAGAGTTAGCACAGGGTGATACCAACATAGGTGCACTAGTATAAGCATCACAAGAATATTTCTAGACAACAGATGAATGCAAGGAAGTCAGTAGAGGATCTTTGTGATTTAGGATGGAGCCTATAGAAGAATTGGGGTATAGACAAAAATAATTTCAAATGGGGGTAATGGTTATGAAGAATTTTAAGTTCATTTATTAATTTGATATAGTTGTGGTCAAAGGAAGTTTAATGTAGAAGGCTTGTTTAGAAGCTGACAATACGGGTTCATGAGTGGCATATGATATGTTTAAAAATCTTTTATTACCATATAAATAAACAAAGAAGGGAAGAGAGCAGAGTTGAAACATTTGATTAGAAAGGTGAATTCTTTATTTAGTTTATAATAGTTGGAGGTCTGGTAAAAAGCTTTGTAAATTCATGTTTTTATGCTGTTGCACATAGTAGAAAAGGACATGGCTGAAAAAATTTAAGAGCTAAATTAATAAAAGGGCTTCCGGTATATACTTAGATTATAGTCAGAGAGATTTTTGTGATTCAAATGTCTAAAAAGGATAATATATTGTTGGATTCTTCTTTGGTGAATTTAATATTGGGTAACTCTTTGTTGAATAAGTTTAAGAAGGGTGCAACTTTGTTTATTAGTGAAAAGTAAAAATGTATCATCCATATATCTTTTATAATGATAAGGTTTGATGTTAGAAGGTGCTTCATCGAACCAACCTTCAAACTCCTAATCAATATTCTCCAATTTGGTCCTGCCACTCATGCCAGAAGACTTGCACACAAGAAAAGTTCTCATTTTCCCCATCCCTCATAAATTCAATCACATACTTCAATTAAACCATATTTAATGATATATAAATATAAACAGAACTTTCCACCTTGTTATAAAACTTAATACAGCATACAACAACTACATATTATACAGGAATCTAATTTAATCTGCACAATTTTAAAAACAAAATAAAAACAACCCAAACATTGTATTTCCTTACATAATACACAAAAAAAATATCCAATTCTGAAACTTCACAATCCACACACATCATTTCATGAACAATAACCAAGTACCCACATAAATTAATATAGTAAAAATAAATAAGCAATATACCATACAAACTAAATAATTTTTATATTCTTCCATCCACTTCTCAATATTTCTCATGGGATTATATCCCACAGTAAATGTTTACATTAAGGTCCTCGCCTCTGATTTTCACCATATTTTCAGAATACACTGCATATGCATTAGAATGAAGAATAAACTTGAAATAAAGTCTGTAAAACGTCTATAGCATGATTTATTGAGGTAGCAGCTTTTCACATATCTTGCATCTAAATTTAAATCTTAAACTATAAATTCCAAAACTATAACCATAAAAGCAAATGGAGATTGAATTAGGACACAACAGCATGGTGCAATGGCCTTTGTGATTGTTTGAATTTTAGAATTGCAAACCATCCTAATTTGATGAGTATGTTTCTAACAGTACAATTTAGGAATTTATACCATACTTTCAACTACATGGTTGACTGACTAACTTTGGTTGAAGGGTTTCCTGAATTGGTTCTTGGTGTAGCCTATCCTCTGAAAATGCAGTGCCGTATATTATCTTTTTTCAAATTGAATTGTGCACTCACTAATAAGGAAGGCCCTAGGAATACCTTTTCCTTTTTAGAGCACCTGTCCAGCTTGAATTCATCACAGTTGTCAATTGAAATATTTTTTTTTTTTGCTTTCATTTGATTAAAGATGCTTTCATATAATGTTTTTTGATCCAAATACCAGAGTACTGAATCTGCTCCAGACCTACTACTTTTGCCATTGAGCAGAGTGAGTATCACATCCTCAATCCATTCAAAAATTTCTCTCAGGTTTATAAAAATGCTCAGTCATATTCATTATGCTCCAAAGATTGGAACACTTACAAACATTAACTTTTCTTCTGAAATTCTGAAATTTGCAAAACTAATCAGATTATTTCAACTTCTGAATCCCAGCTAGTAAGAAGTACAATCCAATTATACCTTTTAAAATTCCTGTAGCTAGCGTCAATTTATATCAATTTTGAATATCAATGTTGAGTACTGAATCTGCTCCAGACCTACTACTTTTGCCATTGAGCAGAGTGAGTATCACATCCTCAATCCATTCAAAAATTTCTCTCAGGTTTATAAAAATGCTCAGTCATATTCATTATGCTCCAAAGATTGGAACACTTACAAACATTAACTTTTCTTCTGAAATTCTGAAATTTGCAAAACTAATCAGATTATTTCAACTTCTGAATCCCAGCTAGTAAGAAGTACAATCCAATTATACCTTTTAAAATTCCTGTAGCTAGCGTCAATTTATATCAATTTTGAATATCAATGTTGAAACTTTGTCCAGTGTTATATTCAATTGTCTTACTTCGGGAAAGTTCTATATTTGAATCAGTTCATATTTTCTGAAAAAATATTATAACTGTCACCATTAAATACCATCATCATCATTATAATATACACTAATATTGTATGTGAACCACATAATAACAGCTCTTCATGGGAAGATGTACTAATAACTAAATAAATAGCCTTTATAAGTTTGACTTTGCTCAAACTTTGCAGTTAGTAGTAAATGACAATTTTAAAGAAGTAAGGGTAAAGTTTCAACATTGATATTCAAAATTGATATAAATTGACGCTAGCTACAGGAATTTTAAAAGGTATAATTGGATTGTACTTCTTACTAGCTGGGATTCAGAAGTTGAAATAATCTGATTAGTTTTGCAAATTTCAGAAGAAAATTTAAAGAGTATAGAAGGGGTTCGAACTCTTGGAGCATATGACCGAAATATTCTTATAAACCTGAGAGAAATTTTTGAATGGATTGAGGATGTGATACTCACTCTGCTCAATGGCAAAAGTAGTAGGTCTGGAGCAGATTCAGTACTCTGGTATTTGGATCAAAAAACATTATATGAAAGCTAGCTACAGGAATTTTAAAAGGTATAATTGGATTGTACTTCTTACTAGCTGGGATTCAGAAGTTGAAATAATCTGATTAGTTTTGCAAATTTCAGAATTTCAGAAGAAAAGTTAATGTTTGTAAGTGTTCCAATCTTTGGAGCATAATGAATATGACTGAGCATTCTTATAAACCTGAGAGAAATTTTTGAATGGATTGAGGATATGAGACTCACTCTGCTCAATGGCAAAAGTAGTAGGTCTGGAGCAGATTCAGTACTCTGATATTTGGATCAAAAAACATTATATGAAAGCATCTTTAATCAAATGAAAGCGTGCTGTTGTGTCCTAATTCAATCTCCAACTTTGATGAGTTATAGCTGGACAGGTGCTCTAAAAAGGAAAAGGTATTCCTAGGGCCTTCCTTATTAGTGAGTGCACAATTCAATTTGAAAAAAGATAATATACGGCACTGCATTTTCAGAGGATAGGCTACACCAAGAACCAATTCAGGAAACCCTTCAACCAAAGTTAGTCAGTCAACCATGTAGTTGAAAGTATGGTATAAATTCCTAAATTGTACTGTTAGAAACATACTCATCAAATTAGGATGGTTTGCAATTCTAAAATTCAAACAATCACAAAGGCCATTGCACCATGCTGTTGTGTCCTAATTCAATCTCCATTTGCTTTTATGGTTATAGTTTTGGAATTTATAGTTTAAGATTTAAATTTAGATGCAAGATATGTGAAAAGCTGCTACCTCAATAAATCATGCTATAGACGTTTTACAGACTTTATTTCAAGTTTATTCTTCATTCTAATGCATATGCAGTGTATTCTGAAAATATGGTGAAAATCAGAGGCGAGGACCTTAATGTAAACATTTACTGTGGGATATAATCCCATGAGAAATATTGAGAAGTGGATGGAAGAATATAAAAATTATTTAGTTTGTATGGTATATTGCTTTATTGATTTTTACTTATATTAATTGGTATGTGGGTACTTGGTTATTGTTCATGAAATGATGTGTGTGGTTTGTGGTTTCAGAATTGGATATTTTTGTGTATTAGTGTAGCTAGGCAATGTTTGGGTTGTTTTTTATTTGTTTTTAAAATTGTGCAGATTAAATTAGATTCCTGTATAAGTGGTGTGTATGATGTATTTAGTTAAAAGTGTGGAGAAGTATATGTTTATATTTTATACCATTAATATATTTAATTGAAGTATGTTGATTGAATTATGGGGATGGGGAATGAGAACTTTTGTGTGCGAGTCTCTGCATGAGTGGCAGGACCAAATTGGAGAATATTGATTAGGAGTTTGAAGGTTGGTTCGATGAAGCACCTTCTAACATCAAACCTTATCATTATAAAAGATATATGGATGATACATTTTTACTTTTCAGTAATAAACATAAAGTTGCACCCTTCTTAAATTCACTCAACAAAGAGTTACCCAATATTAAATTCACCAAAGAGGAAGAATCCAACAATACATTATCCTTTTTAGACATTTGAATCACAAAAATCTCTCTGACTATAATCTAAGTATATACCGGAAGCCCTTTTATTAATTTAGCTCTTAAATTTTTCCAGCCATGTCCTTTTCTACTATGTGCAACAGCATAAAAACATTAATTTACAGAGTTTTTTACCAGACCTCCAACTATTATAAACTAAATAAAGAATTCACCTTTCAAATCAAATGTTTCAACTCTACTCTCTTCCCTTCTTTGTTGATTTATATGTTAATAAAAGATTTTTAAACATATCATATGCCACTCATGAACCCATATTGTCAGCTTCTAAACAAACCTTCTACATTAAACTTCCTATGACCACAACTATATCAAATTAATAAATGAACTTCTTAAAATTCTTCATAACTGTTACTCCCATTTGAAATTATTTTTGTCTATCCCCCAATTCTTCTATAGGCTCCCTCCTAAATCACAAAGATCCTCTACTGACTTCCTTGCATTCATCTGTTGTCTAGAAATATTCTTATGATGCTTGTACTAATGCACCTATGTTGGTATCACCCTGTGCCAACTCTGTTAGAGCACATGAGCATAGAGGCTGTTCAGTCAGAACTGGAACCTATTTCACATCTTTACCCACTTCCCGTACTAGCACTAAGAAATAATATATATATATATATATATATATATATATATATATATAATATATATATTATATTATATATATATATATATATTATATATATATTATTAATTGCAATATCTTTTAGAGATATGAATATATAGGTCAATATATATATATACAGTCGTCCCTCGTAGAACGCGGGGTTAAGTTCCTGACCCCCCCGCGTTATAGGCGACATCGAATATAACTTTAAATGTATAAGATGAATAAAATAGCAGCCATTATTTTATTATTCTTAATAATAATTGAATAAATTTGCAAATATAATGTTATTTAACAGTCTGTATTGTATTTTTTATTAACTAGTTAATTAGTAGGATATTTAATTTACATTACAGTACAGGTAACTATTTCATATGCTTTTACATTGAACACAAGTTTTTTTAAATGAAAAAATATACAATGTAATAAACCTTAATAAATTTGGAGTAAATTTTTTTTATTATATTTAAATTTGAATAGCCTAAGTACTGTAATATGTATAAAATTTTTTAAGTTTATCCACTTTTAACATTTGTATGTATTAAAAAATTTTATTTTTGTTTATTTTTTTGTATTGTAATTTTTCCCTTTTTTATATCTTTTTATCAACCGCAGTATAGCAGATCGCATTCCTATAAGACATTCTTATACTCATGAGTGACTATAATAATATAATATATATATTATATATATATTATATATATATATTAATATATATATATATATATATATTATATTATATATATATAATATATATATATATATAATAGTTTAAAGAAAAATACTTTTTTCAAGTATAAAGGTTTTCTAAGTTTGAAAGCTTAACCATAACATAAATAAACTTGAAGATACAACTCTCTGGAATCTTTAATCTAGAAAAGGTACAAATATATTTCCAAAATCACTTACGTACAGAACAAATTTTGTGAAACTTTACAATGCATTATTACTGATTTGTAAATAATTTTTTAAAATAGAAATTAACATTGTGTGGAGGGTAATTATTAATGCATCATCTAAAAATATAAATTATTCTGATTAAAAATTTTAACTATTGTTAAAATATTCATATGAGCTTGAAAATAATAATTAATCAGTAAAATTTTAATTAATATGATTTTTTTTTACCCTAATCATGAAACATTAAGTTTGCCTCAAGTTTTAATAATTTATTTGTATCTTTAAACTTCTAATATATTGTATTACCATATTTTGTCTATAGTATTTTAACCTCAAATTGAGTTTTAACGCCAATTCCAATAAATTTCCATAATAATAAAAAAAAATTAGGTGGATAATTATAATTAACAGATCATACAATTTTTAGCTTAGGACGCTAATTATTATTTATTATTTAGTAGTGATAACACGCATATACAATATACAGAAAAAGCATCATAAATCTACCGTGGCTCATGCTTGCATCCTTCCTTACATCGTCTAAGATGGTAATCTTTTACTTACCAGCTATGACAGTATCCGATAAATTATGTTTCACAGCACATTTTGGGAATTCTTTTAACTTACGACCGCAAAGTTTTAATTCACTAGTTATATGAGCTTCTTCGAATATTCTATCTAAACTTTTAGAAAAATTTGACGGAACATGAATCGTCCCCAACCCACCACCAACAGCCATTTCACTATACTGACCTACTAGCTGTAGCTGCTACTACTACTACTAGGGATGGGCAAAACATATCGATGCGAAAATATATCGATATAGACCAATTTTAAATCGATATAATCAAAGTAAACAATCGAAACATTTTCTTGGTTGCCGGTTTTCTAAAAAAAAAAAAGTTTACAATCGGGAAACCATAAATCTAATCTAATAATCTAATTATAATAATCTAATAATAATCATAATATAAATATTATTAGTTATGTGGTAAACTTTGGAGTAAAATAAAATAGAAATAATCTAGACATTACACGAAAAATAAATAAATAAATAAATAAAATAAAAAAATAATGCTATTAAATATAACCGTGTTTGAAATTATTTTATTTCTCTTTTATTTATTTACTTTAATCATTATTTTTTATGTGGGGATTGATGTAGGATATAGGAATATAGAAAAGTTTCTTTGTCATGACACATAACTGCCCACTGAATGCCGGATTATCCATTAAGTAAACAAGGCACATGCCTTAAAAATAAGTTTTTAGTGTTATCTTTTTTAACTTTTTAGGGTGTGTAAATATTTCCTGCTCTTAATATTTCATTTCAATAGTTTTTTTTTTACCTGTTGTACTTATATGCTAAATTTGCAAACAAGTTATCCTTCATTTTGCATTTTTCTAACAAAATAGAGGCTAATTTTATTTATGGAATTTTAGCGTAGGTTGCTAGTTTTTATTAATATAAGGTTTAAAAAAAAGTGATATATAAGTACACATTGTGAATCTACATTAGCCTTACCTGAATTTGTTGTTTTCCAAAGATTTTTTTTTTTTGCTCTTGAATAATAAAAGGAAATAGGTAACTCTGCCTTGTGGTTTAGTAATCTATCACTTAAAATCTTAATTAGGGTAAATTTTCCCCCTTGAGGTTGTAAAGAAGAATAGAAGATAAGGGTTGATAGTGAAAGATATATGAAAAGAAATGAAGAAATTTACCTTTATACCTATAACATTTTGAATTATGAATTTGATTTCATTACACAAAATCACTTGGAAGTACCGCTTTTGAATTAGAAGTGATTCCGCAATTATTTTTTAGTGAATATAGAAGACAAAAAATTAAAAACAAAAAAAACATTACAATTTTCTGGTCAATTATATTGAAGGGGACAAAAATATAAAATTCGCACTAAACTAATATAACTGATATAGCTAATAGTTTCTATATCCTAAAAATAAAATACTATATCCTTAAAATAAATACTGAAATTGAGCCCAAAATAGAAAGAATATATTGTGAAAGTATATAATAGTTTTTATATCCTCCCACTGAAGAGTTGCAATTGAAACCATTGCAATTAAAAGAATTAAAGTTTTATAAATCAGATTAATTCCTGCGAAGGAATTCTTGCCACTTGACAGCAGCCAGTCTAAGAAGGCAAGTTCCAAAGACTGAATCGAGCTCAACAACCAGATTTGAATGTGGTATCTTGTTCATGTGATTTATACCTGAAAGTTGAGGTTTGTACATCCTTCCAAAAATTTGTAGCAGTATCCACTAATTACTTTGAATAACTGAATTTGATTTTGAGGGATCAACTTGATCTAATATTTTTCATTGTTTTGACCAATCTGAATTGGAGAGATCACTGCTTGCTTCAGCATCAGTTTCTCCACTGGAGACAGAGTGGGCAATAGATAACTCCAATGGGTAGAGAAAGGACAAATAGAATAGTGACAGGTTTTGTCCATCTCCCTTTTTAATAACACACTCCTGATCTTATCGTCATCAACAACAAATGATTTCCAGAACTCTACCCAAAAAGCCAGAAGGGTCTAGGGTTTATTAGGTGTGTGTATCAGAACTAAATATCTCGCAACCTTAATTCTTGTTGGTCCACTTCTGACTGATAGAGATTGTCTACTAGTTCTGGCGCAAATTTAATGGTAAGACTCATACCATAATTCCCTGAAAGTCTCCAAAACTCTTCCTTGAGCAGTTAAGAGTTATGGCTAAGTCTTGTTGTGAGAGGAAGTTTTTTCCATAATGGGGTGGAAACTTCATTGAATATGAGGTTTGAAATTGCCATAAGGCTTCAAAAAGGAATTTGGAGCAATAACTTCCAATCCATTATCTGATGACCTATAGGTTAAAGGTCTTTATAAATTGATAACATTGGTGATAGTTTGAAATACTTTTTAACAGTTGAAAGTAAGTTAAGGTTGCTTACCTATAGTTTTTATAAAGACATCCCTTAACTGTTCGTATCATTCCCTCCCAAACTGATCCCACCAAACTGGAATAGACTGGAAAATCTTGTATGTTTGGATGTTATTGATACGCCATATGTTCGGAGAACAGTATTTGAAGACGAAAGATTCTAAACAGTATATTTCCACCCTTGTTTGAAATTCCTGCATTATCTGAGAGAGAGATTGGACGGTATGCCATATTATTTGTAAAACAAAGATAATTACTTTAAAAAGGATTCAGTGGCCATATCTGGAAGGACATCAAAATGAAATAGTTCTGATATTAAGGCAGGTGAAAATTAACAATACAATTTTTTTGAAATTCTTATCATTAATTTTAACAACGAGATGCCCTGTAAAGTCCACGCCAGTAAGCTCAAAAAGGACGAACAAAATTAACTCTATGATGAGGAAGAATTAGTCATTTTTGGGATATTTAAAGGGTATACTTTTAAATTTTTTTGCATACTATACAGTCTGGCAAAACATTCTTTACAGCCTGCCTGCCTGGCCTTGGTAATCCAAAAGCCATGAGCTCTGATGAAATTGATAGTGGGTTTGAACACCCCAATGGTTGGCATCTTGGAATGAAGTCTCTTATTATTAAATTTTAGTGAGATGATGATCCTTGGCAAAGAGAAATTGGATTTATCACATCCATTATATAAAGTGTCTTGGCAATTCTCCCTTTTGATCGAATTAGGCCTTTATCATCTATGAATAAGTTCAAAGTTGATTGACCAGCAGTGGAATTTCAATCCTTTTTAGGATTTTGGAGAAATAATATCTCCTAAGAAAAACAATACATCTTTTATTTCACACCAATTAGAGTTGGGCTTTCTGATCACAATCTTCCTCAGACCCTTACTCCTGCTAATGAATTGAAATATTTTTGAAGTTACATTATAAAGCCTATGCAGATTAATAATCTTAAATTGATATAAAGACTGAGTAGCTACACAGATGTGTGACATTGAAAAGTCTTTTCCTTATTGGCCTCAGACAAACATTTAAGTTTACTAATCAGGAGTGGACTTGTGAGAGAGGAGAATCCTCTATATTGTTATCAAACCCTTTTAGCCATAATGCATGAGGGTGTAATTTGAGAAAGACCAAGAGAGACGTTTGAAAACACCTCTGGGTAACAAGATCTGTCTGGGTTTTCTAGCAGTATTGAATTAGTAAGCATAAGATGAATGGAATATAACTGTGTACTCCTGCTGCAACTTGATTTTTTGACTCTTGATAGAATTTCTTTGAGCTATTGTTAACAAAAAATATTTTTATTTTTTGCCTTTCCAGACAGGAACCATGAAAGGGACAATTTGAGCATCTACAAAGACCTTTATGTTTTTTAACTGAACATTAGGAAATCCTGATAATATTGATTTGATACACTTGAAAAATAAGAACACAGATAACAACTCTAAAGAGGGCAAAGGCCTAGATTTGAGGGGGCCACCTTGGCCTTTGAGAATATTAAACTAGAACCTTGACCTATATATAAATAACAAACCAATAACAGAGGAAGAAGCATCACAAAACACGAATAAAGAAGTTTGAGGGAGAAGGTGAGAAGCACACCTTTCAATTTCAAATATTAAGTAATTTATTTAAATCTGATAGTGAAGACCAGGAAACTAAACATCAGCAGGGACTTTTCATCCCAATCAATGAAACCTAATTGCCATAATTTTCCTAATTTAGTAACCGACTCTTAAAGTTACGGGTAAAAAGATATTAAAGGATCAAAAAACTTGGACACAGCAGATAACAACAATCTTTGGTATTTGCATCAGCATTTACTGAAATTTTGCTAGTTTTTAACTTATCTGTAAGAGGATTAAAAGATATCCAAGAACTTTATCTTCTGATTCCTGATTGTTGAACTATTCTACCCTCTTCTTCCATAAATAAGTTCTTAATTGATCATTATTAGAGTCCAACTTCTAAGATGGAAACGCCACCATCCTTCCATTCTTTTGTTGCATTCATAATAAAGTTCCTTTAAATGTTGTAGATCTTGCCACTAATAATTAAAATTATCACAAAAAAATTTTTTTTTTTAATTTACAATAGAATCTGAGTACTGCATCATCCTTATAGACGTGAGCATGATGGCTTGATGATATAAATGAGGATGAAAGGTGAGGATATGGGGAAACCAAAAACAATGGTTGAGTATCGATAAGCCCTTTAATTGACCATTACTTTTCCAAAAAAAGCAGAAGCGATTGCGGCATCAATAGATTTTTAACTTAATCTGAAGGGAGGCTTGTTTTATCCGATAGAATAACAAACTGATTTGATCTGAACCGGAATAAATGACCTAACAAGGAGAACATAAGATCTGGTCCAGTATAGGCTGCCTCATTTATAGAGATGGGAAAAAGAGTTAGTTTTAAGAGAACAGTTTAAACACAGGCCGGACCTTTGTTGAACTTGTTCATCAGTTTTTGATAACAGGTCTGTGAGGAACCCAAATTTAAATTTTTTATACTCAGAGGGAGATCTTTGAACTCTTCAATAATCCACAGCTAATTGTTGCTGAAAGAAATCATCATAGGCTTTAACTAAATCTTTATTTTCTAAAATTTTCATGAAACTCTATTAAGCACTGCAAGAGCAATGTTTTAGTTTGATGGCAACAAGGGAAGTTAATCTTCAATCCATGGAAGATCTATATGTATTTTTTCCATCTTTTGAACTCGATACCACCTTTGAATTTTTCATTCTGTTTGCTTCCTTCATTTCCTCTCAGATTTATTCTATTCGTTCATACCTCTCTATAGACTCGAAGGAGCTTCTAATTTGAACATGTTTTTCTTTAGAGACTTAAAATGGCACTGGTGTTCGATCCTACGGTCAGATTACTATAGTCTTGTATTAATATATACACGCGCACTCCTAATATGTATATGTATATTGTACAGGTTTAGACTGCAATTAACCAAAGTTGGTTAACCCTTTTGCAATTGATTTTGAATTTTAGTTTTGATTTTGGAACTTGGGTAAAAATTTCCTATGTGAAAATGCTTTAACCTTGTTGAATATCGTTTCTTAGATGAAAAGTGTTTTTCCAAATGGAAAATATATTAGAAACATCTCTTAACTTAAAAGCAAATCCACTCATACATTTAATCAATTCAAGTTGAGGGAAATACTCTATTAAATCAATGCCTATCCTGTCGCATCCAAATCAAAAAATGTTATTAGACTCTTTATAGCCAGAATCAGCTAATTTGAAGATTTTATTTTTTTAATTAATTAGAGCCTGATCTATGAACTTAATCTCAAACTTAATTGAAGATTCTCATCAACCAAAAGAGGAAAGGGTGAAACAAGACTGGTCCATATATACATCAAGACCAGTCTCTCTTTAAAACTGCGGGTGGTAATACCTAAATAGGTTTTTTTATATCGTATTTGAGTGCTTTGATGATTCTCTTCAGATATATTGAGTTTATCCAACACTCTTTTAGAAGGTAGGACCCTCTGAGAGCCACAGTCAACTAGGCAATCGAACTGAAGCCCGAACTTACTCTACCAACCCTATAGTAATTGATGGCACAAAATATAAAATTGTTGGTTACCTTTGGCTGATGCCAAGACAAACTACATGTAAGGGTGAAACTTTTCCTTTGCTTACAACGAGCTGTAATATGACTTCTTTTATTGCAAACTTGGCAACTAAAGAAAGTTGCTCCCAAGTCCAGGACACTGATCTGCAGTATGTTTAGTACTTGAACATTTGGGGCATAGATTTATTTCATTATACATTTGAATTATTAAACCATAGGTTTGATTAACATTGCAATTGGTCATCACATGACCTTGTGATGAACAAACTACATGAATTTGAATAACCTTTGATTTTAGAATTGGAAGAATCAATACTATGAGAACTTCATTTCCACTAACTTCATTTGTATGAGTTTTGAAATTCTGCAAAGCAGGATTGGAATCAGCCCTATTATTAGATTTTAAGGACGTCATTCGTCCTTTGATTTTCATTAATTTTAAAATTTAAAAATTAGTTTATTCGAATATTTATATTTTTAAATTTTGAATTTAAAGTATTATGGGGAAGGGACTTGATTGAAATTTTGACCTTTAATATGATGATTTAACGTTTTAACAATATTTTTGATTACTTCATAAACCAAATACTTTGATTTTAAAATCAAGGGTAAATTGGTATTCAACTTGCCGGTTAAATTTTCTTTGACTACCACATTAAGTAATTTTGAAAACTTTGTGGCTAAGTACTACTAATCCAGTAGCCTCCTCAAGATATTTTAGGTTATTACTCTCAAGTTCATATATTAATGTTTCCTGATATCATTTAAGTAAAACCCTAGTCGCATTATATGTTGGGTCCAATACTGGTTTTAAAGATATGATTTTTTTAAATGATTCATCAATGTATTGATTTTTCGTCTAAAAAACTCCCTTTGTCCTAAAAAGTTCAAGAGCCTTATTATAATTATTATCACTAATAAAAAAAGATTCTGAATCAGAGAAGTTGGCATATCCTCTTATTTATTTTTTAAGCAAGTCGAAATTTTAATGGATTCACTTAAATTTTTTCTGTAAATCTAAGGACCTCTAAATTTTGATTTCTTTCAGTAAGAACTTATCAGTTTCATTGCCCTCAAAGAAACCAAAATCTATAGCTCTAAGAACAAATTTTATGAAATGAGAGCAAGAAATTTTTTGGAGGGGTTTGAATTTTGGGATCCCTTTAAATTAATTCACTTAATTTTGATTTAATCGAGCATTGGTAATGAATCTGATACACAACTCCTTATTATGAAAATCAGGAATGAGGGAGTCAACCTCATTATCATTATATATTTTTATTTATTTGGTATCCTTTTGTTATATCTTTTAACAAAGGACTCTACTTCCTCTATGAGATCCTTTACATAAACTGCATCTTTTTCTTTATTATTATCTGTAGGCCTACTTTCTATTTGACTAAGATAAATATCAACTTGGCTTGAGGGATGAAATGGCTTAAACTATAGGCTTAGATGTTTTTTATTAACTCTATCATGAAGGGCTTGTATCTCTGGTCAGACATTTTTTCGCTGAAATTTGGTTAGAATGACCCAAGGACAATATGAAACCTTGAAGAAAGATGAAATAATGAAAGATAGCCTATCCCCAAAGCCAAATTATTTGATTTGAATTTTGAAAAGGGTTATTATACAAAATAAAATACAAAATTTGAAGTTGACAAGTCTCGTAATTCAAATGTATTAAACTTTCAAAATTGAATTTTTTTGAGGAAAAATGAGATATGGCTATCCACCAGGACAAATTATTTGATTTGAATTTTTGAAAGGTTTAGAAAAGTAACTTCACAACACACCAAAAAACAAATTTTGAGGTTGAAAATGACCTTTGAAGCATTTTTTGGAGCTTTTGAATTTTTTAGGAAATCACTGTAATGAAAGGGTTAGGCAATGATGCAATGCTTACCTAACTCTCATACCAAATTTTGAATTTAATTTTTCCAGGACTAAACTAAACTTAGGACAAAAAACCAATAAATAATGATTGGATAGGCCCACGTGGCTTCTACCGCCTATTTATTTTCTTATATTTAAAAATAAACATTGATTTTAAAATGATTTTGACCTAAAAATACACAAATTATCGAAAACTGCTATAAGCTTCGGCGCATGATAGTTTGATTGGTAATTTGCCAATTGATAGGCACAAGTTATCAAGAACTTGCAACAAATCCGTTCGAGAAGTAAAATATTGATTAACACAATTTGACGAAAATTTAATCTAAAGCAGATAAATTAATTACAAAAAATCTTTGAAAGATATAAAGAGGTTAAAAAAGTGATATATATATACATTGTGAAGCTACATTAGCCTTACCTGAATTTGTTTGTTTTCAAAGATTTTTTTGTTCTTTGAATAAGATCTCGATAGTCCTTAGATAACTTTGCCTTGTGGTTTTAGTATCTGCTCACTAAAAAATCTTAGTTAGGGTAAATTTGTTGGTGAGAAGGTAAAGAGAATAGAGAAATAGGTTGATAGTGAAAATTTTGAAAAGAATGAAGAAATTTACCTCTATACCCTTTTACCATTTTTGAATTTTGAATTTGTTACATTAACAAACACGATAAAAAGTAACCGCTTTTGAATTTAGAAGTGATTCCCGCAATTATTTTTTAGTGAAATTTGTCAATTATATTGAAGGGGACAAAAATATAAATTCCCTAAAAAGAATATACTGAATATAGCTAATAGTTTCTATATCTAAGATAAAAATACTATATCGTAAATATAAAATATAAAATGAGCAAAATAAATAAATATTAATATTTGAAAGTATATAATAGTTTTTATAATATACATATATATTTATAGTGCCGAACTGCCAGAACCAAACTGTTAGCTGTATAAATCCATATGATGAGGGTATTGTTGCCAAATTAGGCCTCTCAAAATCCCTGAGGGGGGTCCCATTTTTAACTATTTTCATAGATCGTGTAAAACACGCTTTAACGTTCAGCTGCCACAAATCGTGTTTATTTAAAATCTAATTGTCATAAATTATTCTGGCCAAAATTGTTGCCGTGCAAATAAGCACAACAACCAAGGACAGGGTTCCGACCCCCATCTGTGAATTAAGCTTAAGGAAATAAAGACGGCGCTCGTCGAATTCTTTGCCAAACACCGTATGTGTGTAGGGGTCATTTTTGGCAATTCTTTTGCTCATTGGCTATGCTCCGTCAAGAAATGGTTCTTGTTTGTCTTTCCACAGACATGACCCAGTTACGAATGTTACGAATTGAACCCTGGAAACGGATCCGATAACATTTGGGCAGTGCAATTCTTTAATTTCAATGTGACCTAACTTATTAACTATAATTTTTTTAATTTGATGATATAGGAAAATGGTTACTTTTTATATTTATATCAATATTAATGTTTTTTTTTTATAATATTTTGGGTAAATTATAAATAGGATTGAAAGTTGGCCATCTTGTGTATAGGCCTATAACTATACAAGCCTTTTTGAGTTGCAACTAGGAAGGGCTTTTAAATACACAATACACAGGCTAAGTACTAATTATAAGTGAAGTGATCACTGCAATTGCTGAAAAGTGTTTAACAGCTATGCCTATTAAAACTTAAGGGCTTAGCTGTAATTTTAGGCTTAGTACTTTTTTATAGTATGAAAGCAATGACGCAATTGCTGTAAGATAAGTTTAATAATTAGGGCCTAATTGCAACTTAAATGATGTGTAATAAAAGTTCTAGTTGCAATTCAAAGATCAAGTTTAATATAGCTGTTCTAGGCCTATACACCCCATACTTCGTGTAGTATATATATATATATAATATATATAGTATATATATATATATATAATAATATATATATATATTATATATATATATATATATATATATTATATATATATATATATGAGTTTAGCATAGTCCTAAAAAAATTGACATTTTTAATAAAAAATAATTGGATCATTAAAAAAG